>CAUYQV010105895.1:0-33781 GCA_963574575.1 Galagoides demidoff | reverse complement strand
TATAAATATGTCAGGTTAAAGGGAAAAGGTTTTCAGGGCTCTTTTCTTTCCCCATGCCCGTGACCTACCTCCACCCTCACCCCAGCCAGCTAGGGCAGCTCCTTTACCTGGGAGGGGCCTTCCCTATAGTGAGAGGGAAGGCATTTTCCTTCCCTTGCCCACTCTTCCTCCTTGATTGTAGTGGGGCCTCTGTCCAATGCCAGGGGAGGAATAACATAGTTAATTTTTTTCTAACCTTGCCACTTTGAGGAAAGGAAGGGTGGGGGGAAGGGCAGGCTCAGTGGGAGCTGGCCCTGTTCCTCCTTCAGTCCAGTTCTGGGCAAGACAAGAGCTGGGGGAAGGTGGGCCTGAGGGTGGTGTCTGCCTTTATGTCCTTTCTTCTGAAATAAAAAGAAAAGCATTTCTGGACTTTGCTGCTTGCATTGGACTCTGTGGAGGAAGGTAGGGCTGCTGGCATCAGTCAGGAGGCTAAGGGCACTCTGCCATTAGCCTCTTGCCCAAAACTAGGATTGCCACACTTGGTAGGAAAAACAATAGAGTTTAATTTGAATTTCAGATAAATAACAAATAACTTTGGTGGTGGTGGTGAGGAACTGTGTCCCATGCAATGTTTGGGATGTACTTAATTCTAAAAACAAGTCTGATGTTTATAAATCAAATTTAGGTGTCTTGAATGTTATCTGGCCACTCTACCCCACACAGATTTCATGCTCAGTGCCTCTCCAAACAGACTGCCACTGGCTCCCTGAGCTACCTTCACCTTTCATGTGGGTCCACTTCTCTAAGATTTTTTTGTAGGAGATTTCATTTGTCTGGTTTAATTTTAATTTTTTGGCGGGGAGAATACTCAGGAGTTCAAGGCTATCTAGGATTATAAAGGAGTTAAGTGGAGGAAACCAGCTTTTCTGTGTGGCTGCCATCCCCTTTTCCCCATGTCTGGGGAAGTACCTAGGACCAGGAAATTTAGAGAGCAGTTAATTTGGAGACAGGTGCCTAAGCAGACTCAGCATGGTGAAAAGAAGAGGCTTCTCAGAGCCCAGAGCTGTGGCACTTTTTGTGTGATATTATTTTCTTTTGAACTGGAAGCTTGCTGGGCTTATCAGACAATTGATTCTTTATCATATTCCACTCTGCTGCTCTCTGTCAAGCCGTGGGGACAGAAACCTTTAACTACCACCACCTCCCAGATGAGTGTGAGCCATATTCTACCCCCAAATACGGTTTTGGTGATTCCCCAACCAACCCTGGCTTTGGTTTGTGGATAGGGAGCAGGAGGAGATGAGTATTGTGGCTGGCGCTTCCCTCACCGCCCCTCGGCAAATACTACAGAGGCCCAAGGGGACGGGTGAATAACCGAGAACAAAGTCCTAATAAAATAGTCACTTTTATTTCTTAGCAAAACTATTTCCTCCGTGAGGGGTATTTACAACAGAGAAAGGAAAGAAGGGTAAATTCACGGCGACTTGGGAGTAGGTGGAGAGGTTCGTGGGAGGCCCGAAGGGCGGGAGACAGACACACTTCACGTAATTAACTGGAACTGCTTTTTCCGGTTTTGGACTGGGACGTCCCGAGAAGGACTTGATGGGGACAGGGCCCCTCGAGGGGGGGAGGGAACTCCCACAAACCACCGCCCACCTGGGCTGGTCCCGAGTCACCTGTGAGAGTTTTGGGAGCTCAGGCTTTGGGCCCAGGACGAGGTCAGACAGGTCCCGGGAGGGCCCGGGGGCGGGACGGAGGCGGGGCGCATGCAAACACCGAGAGGGGAGGGGACGACACGGAGGGGGGAGTTGCGCACTCCGAAGAGGCGCGTGGGGGCGGGGCCGGGGCGGGTCACGGGCGCCGGAGCAGCACGTGCTCGATGTAATTCTCCATCTCTTCCTGCTCTTGCAGCCGGCGCTCCTCCGCCTCCGCCTCCTCCTGCGCGCGCCGCGCCTGGGCCTCCCGGCTGGGATAGTGGCGGGAAGGCGGCAAGGCGTGGTGGTAGTGACGGCGGCGCGAGGCCGCTGGCGGCTGCAGTGTTCGCGGCCGGATGTAGTTAGGAAAAGGGTGGTAGGGCCCTGGGGAAAACACCTCGTCCTCCTCCCGATCCCAGGGCGGAAGCACCTCATTCCAGTCCGGCAGCTCGTCTCGAGCTGGAGCGGGGACCGGGGGTGGGGGCTGCGGGGAGCGGACGTGGGTGGGGGCAGGGGCAGCCCGGGGGGCCGGCACGGGCTCGGGTGGGGCGTTCTTCTTCCGCTTCCGTTTCTCCTCCACCTCCTCGATGATGCTGACCACGTCGTCAGCTGGCAGGTGGAGTTTGGTGGACAGCTCGATGAGGCTATCGATCGTCTGCGGGTCCATCTCCTCGTCGTCGTCCTCCTCCTCCCCGCCCTCCTCTGCCCCCTCAGCCTCTTTCCTCCTGTGGCCGGGCGTCTCCTCCTGGGAGCGCTTGTCCTCGGCTCCGGCTTCCCCGTCCTCCTCCTCCGCGAACAGTAGCGCGTTCTGCCTGGCCCTCTCCGCCTCCTCCGCCTCTGCCTCCGCCTCCGCCGCCTCCTCATCCTCTTCCCCCACCCTCTCCTCCCCGCCGCGTCTCTCTTGCTCCGCCTCCTCCTCCTCCCTTTGGTTCTCTCGCTCCGCTGCTGCCTCTTGCAGCCCCCGACCCCCCAGGCCGCGCTGCCGGGCCCCGCCCTGCAGCAAATACTGGAGCAGCAGGTCGGAGGCGAGGTCTGCCAGCCGCTCTTCCTGCGCTGCGGCCTGTCGCGTAGCCTCCGCCTGCCGCCTCCCAGCCTCTACCTGAGCAAGCCCTTGCTGTAGAAGGCGCTCCCCCGCCTCGGAGCCTCCCAGGAGTGAGCTTTCAGGCCGGCGCACCTTGAGGAAGGGAGCGCCCAGGCCTTGGTACGCCTTGGACAGGGGTGCCAATGCCTCGCCTACGTGTGTTTTGGGGGGAGTCACTCCATCCCCGAACTGGTGGGTTTCGGGAATCGGCCCGCTCTCGGGCATACGGGCCTGGAATTGCGAGGGGGCTGAGGGCGGCAGGGGCGCGCGCTCTGGAACGCGCGCCTGGAACTCTCCCCAGGAAGCGCGCCACACGCGCTCTGGCCCTGGGCTCTCCAAATTGACTCGGGTTAGCGTGTGTGTGCGGGTTTCCGTCTCTGCTGCAGCCGTCTCTTGCTGGCGTTTAGCGCTACTTGGACTAAAATCTCGCAGTTCCTGGAGCAGAGACGCTAACGCCTCGAGCTCATCGGAGGGGTCTCCCGCCTCGGGCCCATTCTCCTGAGTCTGAGGGCGAGGCGGAGCCGCAGGTTCCTGGGTCTCTGGAGCTGGGAGGCTGTGGGTCTGGCTGCGCACGGTCTCAGTCAGCAGAGCTTCAGCCGCTTCTTCCTTTGGCTCTTGCTGGGAGTCTCCCGGTGCGGGGGGCGAGGCTGGGCGGTCCAGTGCCTGCAGCAACACTGTGGCCAGCGCCCGGGGATCCACGCCCTGGAAAAGCTCTCCCTCGTCCTGCGTCTCGGAATTTCGAGCAGCTCGGACCTCTAGGGCGCTGCCATCCTTTTGCCCTGGCACTGCGTCCCCAGCTACTGGCTCTTTATGCTCAGAGCTGAGGGGAGGAGGCTGCGCCTCAGGGCGACCCGGGGGCGCTGCTCCTAACCCCTTGATCAGTAGAAGGAAGCAGAAGAGGGTGGAAGCCAGCAACCTGAGGGATTTCATGACCAAGGGGCTGCCAGAGACTGAAAAATAGAAAGGGCAAAAAAAAAAAAAAAAGAAGGATTTCTGTAAGAATTACCCGCTCTCTAATTCTACTTTCCCTCCCCCACCTTTAAGCAGGATATCCGGGGCTTCCCTGATCCCTCTAACCTTACCCAGAAAAGGGACGTTTAGGAGCACAGGAGGAAGATGTTGTGCCGATCTCTGGAATCGTGTAAATGGGAAAAGAATGCCTGAAACCTCGCTCACCCAGTGCCTCCTCGCCCCCTTCCCTGAGCCATCTCACTGCCATCGCCCACGTACTAAGCAGGAAGGATAAGGGGAAAAAAATCTCTGCCCCCTCCCCATAGGACTTCCCGGATGGTGCGTGGGCGACTTAAGCAAAAGAAAGCTGAGACTCCCCCATTTGCCAGGGACCCTTACTGGGGGCTCCCGCTGTGTTTTCTACGACCCCATCTAGGAGGAGAGCGAACCCTCCCTCACGCCCACGGCTGCCGAGGGTTTGAGGGACGGACAGCGGAGTATTTACCAGCTGGTGTCACGACGCGGGATGTGGAGAAGAGGGTCGGGGTGGGGTGGGACAGGGAAAGATCGGGACGCGTCCGCCTCGGCTCCGAGCAGTGGCTGGGGTATGAGCGCCGGTCTCAATCTGGCATCCAGTGGGCTGGGCTCAGCTGGGTCGGCGTATCTCCGGGCGGCTGGCTAGCTCCGGCTTCAGCACGCTGGACAGCGCCCGCGCCTCTACCGCCTTATAAAGGGGAGCGCGCAGGGTCACGTGGGAGAGCCCCGCCCCATTGACGTCAATGTTCATTCATGGGGAAGCGGGCGGGCGCTCGGAGGAGGGAGGACGCCCAGCGATTGGAGGGTACCTGCCTCGCCCGGCCTGCGCCTGCGCGTTGGGCCCTTTGGTCGGAGGGGTGTGCGCTAGCAGAGCTCAGGGAAATGAATGAATGAAGGAAGGAATGAATGAAATGCCAGGGCGGGCGGGGCGGGGGGCTATGAATGAATGAAGGAGGGACGAAGAGAAAAGGATGAATGAATGAATGGGGAAATGAATGGAAGGGTGAATGTAGAGGCGCTGGAAGGCGGGAGGGTGGGTTACAAAGCAACTTGCAGCTGCTAGAGCCGGCGTTGCTGAACCGAATAGGAAAGGAACACCCCCAGTGTCTCACTGGGCACCAGTAGGAGATCAATACTGGGGAGGGGGAGGATAGGCATTGGAAAGCCGAGGATCCCACCCGAGACCGCACGGTCCATAGGGAACACACCCAAGGACAACGTGAACCTGAGAGAAGGATCTGCGCGCCTGCGGGCGCTGTCCGCGGATCTGCGGTGCAGGGTGGTGGCCCTGAGCCGGGGCAAATGGGTGGATCTTGCGGTTTTGATAATCCTAATGGAAAGGGTCCGAGTCGGAAGAGAAAGGGGAAAGACTGAGGATGTGTGTTCCTCTAGGTCGTGTCTGTTCACGACCCGTGCGTGTCTGAAGAAAAGGTGTGTCCTGTCCAGCTAACTGCCGCGTATGTCGGGGTCCCTGCTGTGCCCCTTTTCAGACCACGGTCCTCCAGTTTCTTTCCCTCCTGCCACTTCTCCCCTTCCTCCAAGGACATTTGGAGGGCGAGACCAGACCAGGTGGGGAGGGGGTTGCGCAGGTAGGGGGGGTGACTCAAGTCCAGCCCTTTCCACTGCTTAAAGGGAAGGTTTGAAAGCGATGCAAGGGGAGGGGGGGCGTGCAACGTCAGAGATAGCTCTTCTCTGCCACCAGACCCTTCGACCGTATCTCCTGCTGGAGGGGTTGGGGCTGGGGGCTTGGACAGCTAAAGGTTCCGGGGGTGGGGGGAGATGACGCACAGATTGCGCAAAGAGAATCCATCAGTGAGCTGGTCCGGTGAAGGGAGACCAGCCGTGGGCGGGGGGAGGGGGGAGGACGGAAATGGGGAGGGGGCAGGGAAGAGGGGAGGGTGACATGGGGAGCAGTCACTGCAGGAATGAAGGAGGGGGGGTAGGAGGCTGAAGGGGGCTGCGGTGCAAGCAGAGAGCTGTGCGGGGGCGTGGGCAAGGAAAGGGGGGAGTGACAATGACACACGCCAAACATACAAGAACTGCGGACATAGGGGTGCCCATGGGCGCACGCAGGGCACCGGCGGCTGAGGCTCTGGAAAGCAGCATGGGGTGACAGTCCTTGTCCCCCTCCTCATCTCTTCCTAGCACTGACCCTCATTCTAACACCCCCACATGCACCACACACACATTCACACACTCACGTGCT
The DNA here is from genome assembly GCA_963574575.1 of Galagoides demidoff. Taxonomy (NCBI): domain Eukaryota; kingdom Metazoa; phylum Chordata; class Mammalia; order Primates; family Galagidae; genus Galagoides; species Galagoides demidoff. The sequence continues at coordinate 27,834 of CAUYQV010105895.1, read as the reverse complement.
TTCCCTCTATAACCAGCAGTGGCTTCTTGCTTCCATCAGTGGCTCGACTTTCCCAGAAGAAAGCCCATCAGCTCTGCAGGGAAAGAAGTGGGGAGGAGTGGAGCTAGAGGAAAGAGAGAATAGATGGGGACCGGGGAGGGGGGAGGAAAAAAGGAATCTGGAACAGGTAGAAGGAGCAGACTAAAGGAGGAAAACAAACAAACACTGAGAACCAAGGTGACTAGAGATTCTGAAGAAAGGAGGGAAAAGAAGGGACTGGAGACCCTAAGGCATGCCTCACCACCCACCCACCCACACACAATTCTCCAGGGCCTCCCCAGCAGTCCCTCTGGGGTCCCTTGCTTCCTCTCTCCCTTCTCCATCTCCCCTTCATTTTCCCAGCCTGGTTACAGAGAGCAGTGGGGTGGGGAGGGGGTCACGTTACCTTCTCGAGGAGGATGAATCAGAGTGAGATGGCTCAGACATCTGGAGAGGGGGAGGGGAAGCCATCGGAGAGAGAAGGAATGGGGGGAGAGAGGGAGCCTAAAGGGGGCTGACTGAAAGGCTGATGGGGATTAGAGTCCAAGTGCAAGATGGGGAGAGACAGGCACCTAGAGAAACTGTATTTGCCTGTGGGCATGTGTATGCGCGCGTGCGCGTGCACGCACCTGTGCATGTGTGTTTTTGTGTGTACAGAGATTGATGTGCTACATCCAGAGAAAGAAAGAGTTGGAGGATCAATTGTATATTTAATCAGAGTGAGAGTGGATAGGCATGGTAGTATTTCTAATCTAAATATGTGATCTTCTCTTCCAATCTGTGCGTCTGTGTTTTGCTTGTTTCCAGGTGTCTGTGTGTGTTGGTTCTGATCTCTTCTGAATGCCTTTATACCTATGCAGCTTTGAGTCTTTGAGTGCACCTAGTTCTGGACATCTGCTGGTGTCTGATACATGTGTCTAGTTTGGTGGTACACAATCGTGTGTGTGTACAAGGGTGTCTTTGTGCGTTTCTCTGGGTCTTCCCATGCCTACTGGAAATGTGGCTACTTATGTGGACTTCCCTTTGCTTGATCTTTTTTGCCCCTCCCCTCATTCACCTTCGTTTCTAGATCTCTGTTCCACAAAGTCTCAGAATCTAAGCCACTCATCTGCAGCTGTGAAGTTCTGGGTCCTTGCCCCCTGTTTTCAGAGTATCCCCCATTCCTCCATTTTCTCCCAACTCCCCATCCCTCCTTCCCTCCACTTGAGCTCAGAAACCCAGGGGAGATTCTCAGAAATTGAAATACTAGGAGCCTCAGTCATCCTATGGTTGGGTGGGGGTAGGTGGAAACCTGGAGCACCAAAGGCAATAGGCTTAGGGATTCCACAGTCTGGGTCTTGACACCCCCACCCCCCTCTCCCATAGTCTTTTTCTACCTCTCTCCATCCCAGTCTTCTACCTGGGACAGGGCACACACACACACCCCTACTAGAGATAAACTTCTCCTTCATGCTCTGCTGCCTGTAGGGGCTTCTGGAAAAGAGCTGGACTGGGAACAGATTCTTTGGATGAGGAGAGGAAGGAGCTGGCAGAGAGAAAGAAAATGGAGAGAGAGAGAGAGATAACTGGAAAAGGCAGAGCTGAGATGGGGACCTGGAGATGTCTGGCATTTGCTCTGAGTTGTTTGTAAGAATCCATCTCTCTTTGTCTTTGTTTCTGATTCATCCATACTCTCGAAGAGGGTAGCAGGAGAAATTGGGGTCCAGCAGAGTAATGATCCAGGCTGAGGATCTGAAAAGCCAGGGAAGGGGGTAGAGTAGAGCACTGGGTCTTTTCCCTAAGAAGGTCTGGGAGAGAAAGAGGGGGCAGGGGCTTGGGGTCCCGGAAGCTCACCGTTCCCCTCTTCTTCCCCATCCCCCCAACTAGTGACTCACCTCTGCAGCCTTTCGTTGCGTCAGCCATGGAGGGGGGACAGGCAGAGAGGGGGCAATTTGTGATACGGGTAGGGGTCTCAACTTTGAATTGAAGGAAGGTGCTGAAGGCCCCCTGAAAATGTACCCATTTAGAACACATTGTCCTACCCCCTACCCACTCCAAGCGTTTGGAGTCCTGGGACAGGTATCTCGGAAAGGGCTGGGGGCCAGTGGAGGGTCCAGAATGACTGAGTGATGGCAAGGGGGTGCTCACTCTGATTTTTAGTCCAGGGTCCCATTCCCTCAGACCCCCACCCACTCCTGAGTGGGGGAGGGGAAACACAGCAAGCCGGGGGAGGGCAACACCGCAGAGATGAGTCACCAAGGAAGGGAGAGAGAGAGCAAGAGATACATAGAGACAGAGATGGGGAGAGACACAAAGAGAGCCAGCCACTGGAGAGACTGAGAAACACATATACATATGCTTGCGGGCACACGCGTGTGCACACACACACACAAACACACACACACCATGAAGGTGATATCCAAAAACTACTAAGAGAAAGGAAATAATGCACTTCCATAATCCTAAACCAGCCCCTCCAACATCCACTTGTCACGCATAGCATATGCTATCATATAGTTACGCTGAGATTCTGAGACACACCCACTTACACAAACACAATGTCACATCTAGTCTAGCAGTCACCCAGATCTAAGCTAAAGATGTGTCCAGGACAGATTTACATTGAAAGTCCTTATTTCTTTTAGGGGTGGTGGGAAGGAGTAAAAACACTCAGACTTAACCCTTTGACTTTAGAAATTCAAAACGTCGTTTCAGGGACTCACAGGCTGCACTGTGCACACGCGACAATACACACAAGTCACCTGCCTCCCCATCCACACGTACATAGTAACATCAAGCATCATACCCGTCAAAAAGCCACTTGGGGTACCTCTTTATGGGGTACACCAGGCACGTTGTCTCGCATATATCCCTTCCAGACACCCTCTGACTCGTACACACATGTATAGAGACGCAGACACACAAAGACGCCCATGGACACACTCACACGGACGAAAACCACCTTGCGCTGCCTCTCCCGCATCCGCGCACGTCCTGGCGCCCCCGCGTGTTACTTTTCGGGATCGCAGTCTCCGCCGATCTAGAGCTTGGCTCCCGGGGGGCGGTGCCCAGGCTCCCTCCACCTCCTGCTCCCACCACGCGTTGCCCACCCCAAAATCGGGAGACCGAGGGCGGCTGCCCACGGGTGAGTCAAGAGCTGAGAATTTGATGCCTGGATCCTGGGGCTGAAAGAAGCTGGAATGCCGAGAGGAACTTGGGAGAAGAACCCACAGAATGTGGTTTGCAAGTCCAGGAGAAAGCGAGGGCCCAGGCTAGTTGGGGCTCTGCGCCGCTGCCTCGGTTCTGTGCAGCCGCTTCCTCCCTTGTTCCGCAGGGGTGGGGGTGGGGGCGCACAACGTCCATCAGCCCTCCCTCGAACCCCCCCCCCCAGGAAGTCATTAGCCCCATTGCCACTGGGCTTAGAGATCCTCTCTAATACAGGCTGCCGGGGAAAGGGGGAAGATTATGTGTGCCATCCCTCCCCACTGAGAAGTGAAACAGACACAGAGGGTAGGCAAAAAGTCCATTTTATTGCCGTACAGCAAACGTAGAAATGGCAAGGAAAGTGGCAGTATGGCAGGTGCAGGAGGCAGCCAAGACAGAGCAGCACAGCAGAAAAACCACAGCTGGGGTAAGCGGTCAAGAATTAGCTGTCCCCTTTGCCCACCTTCTACATCCTGGGACCTCCTCTGCCCACAACTTGGGTTGCATCCTCAGGGAACCCTGTGCTCACTGTCAACATTTTTCCTAGCAACTGTCCCTGGTCTAAGGAGAAGTTCAAGCTAACACCATCACACCACGAGTGAGGTTCTGGGGCATGCCCTGCGCTTGGGCCACCTGGGTGATTCCCAGTGTCTGTGAGTGACTTAGAAGTCACTTTGATCTTTCTGAGCCTGTTTCCTTCCTCTGTCTTTGATGTGAGAATCTGGTATTGGAGACAACATTGTGCAAATACAGCTGTTACTACTTAAATAGAAGACTCTCCAAGTCTAAAAAACATAAATGATCCAGAAGGGAGCAGTGTTGGAAAAACTGGGAGGTGGAGTTCCAGAGCACTAGAAGGCAGCCAGGTTGGAACCAGGAGACACCCCCCATGCCAGGTGAAGGACTTGTCCTCCAATGCACCAAACTCTCCAGCCAGAGAGTCCCCTGGTGAGTTGGGGGTGCAGGAGAGGAGCCCTGTGAAATAGCAACGACAAGCAAAGTTGGAAAGCCCAGTCAGAGGGGCAGGCTCAGGAAAAGTGCCTCACCAAGGTAAACAGGGAGCCAAATGCTGGAGCATTACAAATATATTTCCTTTACAGGGTCTCTCTCCACATTGCAACCGGGGTCGATGAACAGGAGGTCACAGTGAAGAGGGGCGCAGGAGCAGGAAAATGGGCACTGAGAAGCTAAGAGTCAGGGAAGTCCAGGGAGGAGGAAGTTAGGGAGACAAAGAGAAGCGGGGAAAGGACACTGAAAGGCCCCAGAGGCTGACGAGGCATTGAGAGGAGCGCAGGGCCAGCCCCAAGGGCTTTAGAAAAGGCAGGAGAAAGGAAAGAAACATTCATCTGGCCACCGAGCGCCGGACCGCTTCTGGACTTCGCAGGCACTTCCGCTCTTTTCCACCCACGAGGGGGCAGAAGGGAGAAGCCAGAAAGGGTGGAGTTCACTCTCAGCCCGGGGCGCCCAAAGGGTAGGATTCGGAAGCCTGTCTAGGGACCAGTTCTTTGTAAGGGGAGAGGGTGCATAACAGTAGCCCAGCGGGCTCCCCAAATCCAGCGTTTTAGGTCTGAGCGTTTGGGGACATAGGAGGCAACAAGGCAGACCGGGGGTCTGGATCGGTAAGAGTGGGAATCAGAGCCGACTTCCGGGGGATGGAGTTTCGAAAGTGTAGGGGTGAGGCTGGCTGGGTGGAGGATCAGAGCCAGGGGGCGAGTCTGAAGTCCGTTCCTCCCTCCATGAGAGGCTTAGATGTCAGGCCTCCAGCAGGTACTGTTCAGTGTAACTCTTGACTAGCTCAAGTCCCAAGCCAACTTGACAGAAGTCAGCCACCTGTGACCGCAGCTGGAGTACCAGGAAGAGCTGGTACATGACGTTGAGACCTTCGAGGCGCGGGACTTGACGTTGCAGGTGCCACAGGAGCTGGTTCTGCACCTGCCCACCATCGCTGCCGAAGGCGTCAATGTTGAGGTAGCGCCTAGTGCGGTTGCCTCCATGCAGCATGGGGATGGGGCGTGTGCACAGCGTGAGCATGCGCGGGCTCGTGCTACTGTCCACTCACCATTCTAGGCCCTTGGCCGCCAGCAGGCTGAGGTTGCTTTCACTTGGCCAGTAGGGCTGCCGCCGGTCCTAGATGATGATCCCGCCCGGAAGCACGTCGCGCTGCACGGAGGGAAACAGCAAGAGGCGTGCCACGTCGCCGCCTGCCTCGGACACAGCCTCGGTGGGCAGCGGCCAGAAGGTGCCGCAGGTCCAATGCGCTGCCAACCGCGTGCCCAGCTCGGCCAGTAACGCGGACGCATTGAATCGGACCAAAACTATGCCCTGCTGGGGGCGCGAGTGAACGCGGGGCGAGGGCAGGAGGGTGGAAGAACCTGGTTCCTCTCCGCATTTCCTCACACATTCACACCCATGTATTCCCACCCGCGCCCCTTGGGAGGACTGACAGTGCGGGGCCGAGTCAAGTGGGGTATGAAAAAGCCTGGGTTTCGAGTAGCAGGGAGGCAACAAGGGCAAGGGCTCCGAATATCCGAATCCCCAAGAAGAGATGGGATCAGTGTGGAGTTGCCAGGGAACCCCAGGTTTGGGTCTCTGGGCTGAATGGAAGCGAGGGAGACAATTAGTTGGCAGGCTGAGGGAGGACAATGGCTCAGATTAGGATGCTTGGGCCCCTGAAGAAGGGCAGGATGTTAGGAGAGACAGGCTCACAGAACTTGGGGAGTAGGACTGAGTGAGTTTCATGCCGGGAGTCGGGGTGTGACTTTCCTTGGGCAAAAGGATATGAGTCAGGACTGGGAGTACCAGGGGAAGGCTCTTGGGCCACTCCACTTCTCCACTTAGTAAAGCCTGGAGAGAGAGATCAAGCCAATGCTTGGCTGGGCGTAGGGAGGGATGTCCCCATACGCCAGCAGAAAGGCCCAACCTTCCCAGCTGCCTTATCCTTCTCACCTGTTTGGTGATTAGGCGGTATTTCTTCAGCTCCTGGGGGCCCAGCTGGTCGTCCCGGGGAGTGGTGCCACCTTGACCCCGGGGGTACTGTTGCTTGACCAGCGGTGAGCAGAAGCGCTGCAGCAGTCCAACCACTCCCTTGCAGTGTTCCCAGGGGGCCACGCACAGTCTCACCACCAGCGCTGTCTGCCTGGTGTCGATCACTTTCACTGATTCCAGCGAGATCTGCGGACCGAGGCCATAAAGGGGCCCACTCGCCACCTCTGCTCCCACCAGAGGGAGCCTCAAGATGAGCACTCTATTGTCACCGTCTGGACTCCAGGCCGGGCCTGCGGCGGCCCAGGGTAGTCTCCTTAGCATTTGGGCCTCGTAATCCAGAGAGCGCAGAACTGTCATTTGCCTAGGCCTCTTTCGCCTCTGGAGATCTCCGACTCCGGGCGCACAGAGCTTGGACCGCTCACCACGCCCCCGTCACTTGGCTACGCCTCCAGAATATTGCCACGCCCCTGGCACGCTCCTCTTTCTCTTAGTTCCTCCCCCAGCCCGACTCTGCTTTCTTACTGCAGTTGGGGCGAGTTCTATCTGTTCGGAGGTCCCAGTCCCAGCTCTAGCCTACTCCCCACTTCTTATGCTCTTGCCCCCAGAAATTCTTCAAATGGACCCTCATACTTCAAAGCTTCAGTTACTTCAGGTCCGCCGCTATCCGCTGTTCATGCCACCTACCCCACCCTCACTGACCTAGCCCTTAGATCTGTACTCCTACATTTTGGCTCCAAAGCAGACTCTATTTCCTCAGCAGCTGTACGGTGCCTGGGGAGAGGCTCTAATCCCTCCGCTTCCTAAGATCCACTCACTCAATGTGGCTTCACAACTTGTCAAACCTGGGCCCTGCCCCTAGCTCACTACTCCTCCCTTCGCTTGGCCAAAACAACCGCGTTCAGGAACCTGGAGCCAGCTGTGGCAGTGGCTGAGGAGGTAGTCAAGGCCACTGTAGATATCCTCGGAGATGGCCAACACCTCCTAAAACTCCTGTTTTGTGGCCACCATGAAGTCCAGTGGCTCCGCCTCCGCCTCAGGCCCTGATCCGGATTGAGGCTTGGCCCTTCAGGACTGGCCTCAATAGGCCTTCAGAGGCTCAGCCTCAGCCTCAAGCTCCATAGACTTGGTCCCTGTCTCCTGTGGCAGGGTCTGGGCTCTCAGCTCCGCACCTCTCTGGTCCTTTTCTGGTTTATCTATGTCTGCAGTGGCTGCACCACAGCCAGTATCCACCTTCATTACCCTGCAGAAAAGAACTGGATCAGAAGCCCCTTGTTTCCACATCTGGATCCCTACACACAAGCAGTCCCAACACCCCTTTTTTGCACAAACGCCCTTTCTTTTCTGGTCTCCATGCAGACCCTGAGAGTAGAGGTTCCCCAGCCCCACCCACTTCTGCCAGCTCCCAGATATCCCAACTCTGCCTGCTCTACCCCCACCAGTCACAAACTCAGGTACCCCAGTGAACTCCCCAGAGACTAGCCCCAGATCTCCATGCCCAGCCAGCAACCAGGGCCCAGACGAAGACACTTGGTGGGGTTAAAAAACTGAGGAACAGCCAAGTGCAGTGGCTCATGCCTGTAATCCCAGCACTCCAGGAGGCTGAGGGGAGTGGTTGCCTTGAGCTCACAAGTTGGAAACCAACTTTTGAGTAAGAGTGAGACCCTAATTCCAAAAATAAAATAAAATAAAATAGCCAGGCATTGTGGCAGGCACCTAGTACCAGGAACTTGGGAGGCTGAGGCAACAGGATCACTTGAGCCCAAGAGTTTGAGATTGTTGTGAGCTATAACACCACAGCATTCTACTGGGAGCAAGAAGGTGAGACTCTGTCTTGAAAAAAAAAATTGAGGAACACTCCTTCAAGGGCCCCATCACTTTTCTAAGATCTCTGCAAGGACAACATGTAAAGAAACTTCCATAGTCACCAGTTTGTCTATAGGAGGATTCCCCAGGGAAAAAAAGATGATTTGCTACCCTCCACCTCCTTTCCTGCCATTGTGAGGTATCATCCCAGGGCACAGAAAGGGACATTTAGACCCCAAATCTCCTCCAGATTGCTGCCCCAATTTCTCCCCAATCTCCTGACATGCATATGCTAATATAAGCAAAGATAGATGGCTCCATTAGAAAATGTCAAGCTATTCCTCCCAGGCCAATGAAAACATACTTTCCTTCCTCCTGTTCTAATTTATTCCCTGCCTTCCCCATAGGGACACTTGGGCTCCACTCCAAGACTAGGTGATAATTTTGAAAAGGGCTCTATTGGACCTCTAGCAAACCCAAAAGAAAATCCCCTATCCAAGTCCTGAAGCCCTTGATTTCCAGACATGTCTCCTCCAGACCACCAAAATGAACCAATCAAATCCCCACTCCTCTTTCTTTCAGTCAATTATAATGCTCACCTCAGATAACCTACATTAAGCTTCATTAACCAACATCCTAGGTGCACACAGACCAACTACTCTGGGATACTGGGGCTTGGCTGAAGTGTTTTCTTGTCTGATCATTTTGTTTTGTTTTACCAATATATGAGTTAGGTTTGGGAAAGGTTACCAGCAGTGGGACCAAGGGGTAGTTTGGAGATGGTTTCAGCTTCCATACATAAACACAGCTTACATAAATAGCTTACATACCTGCTATACAAACAAAGCTCCAAAACAAGAGTTCCATCTCCCTTTTTCTCTTCTGATTTTTTCTGATTCCAACATTTAAAGCTCAACCAGTTAAATCCAGGTGAGATACAATACCAAGGATGAGAGAAGGGGGAGAATCCAGGCTCTGTTGGATGTTAAGCCCCTGCTGGGCCCATTAGAGACTATCAAGTTCAACCCTCTCCTTTCACAGTAAGGAAACTGAGACTTCTTGGAGGTTAAGGCCGTTGTCCGAAGTGACTCAGCTTAGACAAAACCTGGCTAATAGTTGTTTCCTGGCTCCTCAGTCAGTGAGGAAGTACTCTTTTTGGTGTAAGTAGGTCTCCAAATCCAGTGTATAGAACAAGGAGGAGACTTACTTAATAGGAGTCAAACATCCCAGGTGGGCTAAGCTGATGCAGGACCAGAGATGAGATTGCTAGGGGAACCCTCACTGCCCAGCCTGCAACTGTCTGCGAGCTTTACACTGATACACAGACCAACACAGACCCAACCCTCACTCCAGCCCAAGTGCCAGACCCCTTACATCAGGTTCGGAGGAGGAGGAGTCCCAGAAATGAGAAGATTAGCTCTTGACTCCCATCTGCATCTCCAGGGGACCTGAATCAGCTGCTCCTGGGTCCTAGGAAAACACAAGTTTGGTGACTCTAGCAATCTCTACTGCCCCTAAAAGAGAAGGACAACATGTGGGCAACCCGTAGACTAGTACCAATCTGACTAATTCAAGCCATTAAACTCCAGTTTCCCTCCCTTGCTTTTGGGATGGGGGTACTATTTCCAAATAGTATTTCTACATCTCAGATAAGGTTGTTTATGATTGGGAGATGGGGACGAGGGGTAAGGGTGGGGGATTCCTAGGGTTACAGGAGGAAAGGAAGAATTTTCCAACTCATCCTGCATCTTTTCTTCTCAAGCACTCCCTCTGATTCTATTCCTTTTGGGGGGACACAAACAAAGGTTCCAAGTCCTTAAGCCCTGGGGGAAGTAAGTACTGGGAATAAAGTAGGTTAGGCATTCCAGACCAACCAAGGCTGTGGACTGGCCCCCAACCCTCGTCCACATTCAACCATTTCCCACCCTCCAGTACAGTGCCACTTCTTTTTCCGCTCTGGCTTCTTCAAACTATAACTCCCAGAAGGTGTCTAGGCAGAGGCAGAGGCAGCCCCCAGCCTCTAGGGCACTGTGGGAAATGTAGTTCAGGCATCTCCTGCACCAAGCTCCAGCAAGAGGGTCAGAATTTGCCACCCAATCCCTAGCCCCACATCCTTAGTTTGGGGCCATTCTTTTACTCTCATAAATATGAATGACTACTCTGAGGAGGGGGGGGTGATCAGAGTCATAGCTGGGCATGCTGGCAGCGCGTCACCTCCCACCCCACTCCCACCGCACCCCACACACCTGAAATATTAACGCCCCTGAAGCGAAGGCTTCTTGGAACCGGAGGAGGCAGTAAAGTGAGGAGGGAGGAGAGGGAGGAGAGGGAGGCAAGGGAGCAGGGACGTGGAGAGGCGGAGACAAAGAAGGCAGCTACACAAAGCGTCCAAAGATGAGAGCGAAAGGGACAGAAACGGAGGCGGAATGGAGACAAAGGCGACAGGGAGATGCGGTCCGCAGGAGATGAGGGGAGCGGACTGAGGTACCGACACTGAATCACAGACATGACACCTCGTGACTCTGGGTCCAGCAGAAGCCAAAAAAATTCTAGCACGAAACCCCTCCCCAGGGGGGCCACAAATAGAAAGCAGCACGACACACCCCCTTCTGCGGGGTGGGGCGGGGGAAGGGTCATACGGAGGAGAAAGTCAGAAGAGACACTGGAAGAGAACACCTAGAAAACAGGGAGTCGAGATCAAGAAGAAGGTTCTGGGAGCAGAGGCAGGGGCCAAGGAAGATGGCCCAGGGAACCAGGGAGGCAGGTGATCCTAGAGGGTCACACTGTGAAGGCAGGGAGCTTTACTGGAGGGTCTTCCCCAGGCGAGGGTCTTCCTTCCGCCCCATTCCTGGAATGAAGGTTTGGGGGCAGCCGGTGGGAGGGAAATTCCGAAGGGAGCTGTGTACTTGGCTAGGCTATCCCTGGGCACCGGAGTCCAGGGAGAGATGCGAGCGAAATGGGCTGACAGGAAGGCGCCTCTGGACACCTAGGGAGAAGTCTCGGTCTCAGTTATATAGGTCACCCGAACGGAAGGGGTCAGGCAGCAGGCGGCGCAGTCGCTCTCCGCCCCCGGGGGTGGTGGGTACAGTGACCTCCTGCTGCACCCGTTCTGCGGCTGAAGAGCACGCTGGCTCCTACCCCTACCTTGCAGGAGCCTGACCCAGGCCAAGATGCTGAGAGGTGGAGGGGGCAGGCCATCGCAGACCTCGAACCCTGCCAAGATAGGGGTCCCTTTAGAGCCAAGAGAGTCAAAGGAGGATGACGCTCGGGGCCCGCGAGAGTCGTCGGGTCGGGATATGGACTTCGAACGCCAGCTTGGGCCCTGCGCCGCAGCTCGGTTTTCAACGTGGGCTCAGACGCCCAGCTGACTCCGGGGCCACCAGCGCCTGCGGTGACTCTACAGCACGGCCCCAGCAGCTGCTCCGAGGGGCGGAGACCCCAGCGACACGGGGGAAACCCGGGACGGATCTGGAGTGGACTCGAGTCCAACTGGGGGCTTGCGGGAACAAGAAGTTGGGGTGATGCCCTGGGCCAGCCCTGCCCTGGTGGTGCTGTCCTGGTCTCGAGTCCTGCGAACGAGACTCCGCCTTGTCCCGGCTGGGGAGCAGGACTAGGGGTGAGGGTGTCTTGGGTTTTGGTGGAGGGAGGGATGTTGCTGCCCTAGTTATGACCTCACCCTCCCCAGCACCTGTCTCCTCAGCCCCAGACTCGTCCACCGCCCCGGAAGTCCCTCTTCCCCAGGGGACACTCTCTGAATGGGATTCCCTCTCTCTGACTCTGACTTTTAGATAAGCAAGAACAGTTGGAAATGGGACTAGGAGACTTATTCCCTAAGGACCGAGTCTGAGAAACTGACAGGAAATTGGAAACCCGAGAAGTCTGGGGATGGAAAGAGACACAAAGAGACAGAGGCTGAGAGGCTGAAAGGAGTAGGGCTAAGATATCTCAGTCTTACCACCACTGCGTGAGGTTCCGGGGCAGTCTAGTCTCCCTAACAGCCAGGACCCCTGAGCCTGCAGTTGTCTGCTCTTATGTCCCCGGCTCTGAGGTAGCAAGGTCCCTGCGGGACAGCAGGCGGGAAGAAAGACTTGCAGGTCAGCCTTGTACACTTGATCACATGCACACAGGAGCCTCTGCACCCCTATTAATCCAAGTGGATGGGAGAAAGAAGCATGGACCTGGGACTCCAGGGTGTGTGCAATGGAATTCCAGCCCTGGGTTGGTCAAAAAGTTGAGAAGTCATTCAATCTCTTTTCTATAGGATCTCCCCCACATCTCTTGATTTCTGAAAGTGCTAACACTGCACACTTCACAAAACTGCAAATAGAGTGGTATATGTTTTATTGCAGGAAAGCACTTCAAAAAGTTAGATTTCAGGGAAAAACTCACTAGTGGCCAAAGGAAGAGGCAATCATTTTCTAATCCTGCCTCTTTCACCAGCAGCTTCATTTTCTGCCACCAGAAACTCTTGGATGGGTCCTACACTCACCCACTGCCAGTCCCCCCAGCCAATCCCAATAGAAGGTTTCCTTAAGTTCCCATCCCCCTCAAGTCCTAGCCACTCAGAAGCAAGATATTAGTGTAAGTCCCACCTTCAGACTGCTCACTAGGCTAGCCAAAAGCCATCTAATTCCAGTCTCTAGTCTCAGACATCTAGGATAGATTGCATTCCTCCCATCAAGAGTCCCCTGGAAGATAAGGGTGGTGACAGAGAGGTGTTAAAAAGTGACTTTAACCTAGGTGCTTGGGGCTTGGGGCTTGGCACCTGTAGCACAGTGGTTACAGTGCCAGCCACATACACCAAGGCTGGCAGGTTTGAACCTGGCCCGGGCCACCTAAAACAGCAATGGCAACTACAACAAAAAATAGCCAGGCATTGTGTTGGGAGCCTGTAATCCCAGCTACTTAGAAGGCTAAAGCAAGAGAATCACTTGAACCCAAGAGTTTGAGGTTGCTGTGAGCTGTGATGCCATGGCACTTTACCCAGGGTAACATAGTGAGACTCTGTCTCAAAAGAAGAAAGAAAGGAAGAAAGGAAGGAAGGAAGGAAGAAAGAAAGAAAGAAAGAAAGAAAGAAAGAAAGAAAGAAAGAAAGAAGAGAGAGAAAAGAAAGGAAGGTGTGCAGACCAGTCCTGGGTGGAGCTCAGTTAGTTGTGCGTATCAGAGCAGCAGAGGGCAGGCTCCTTCAGAAGGCGTCAGCTGGACCATGGAGAACTGACCCACATATGAAGATTATCAGAAAACTGGAGAATGGCTTCTGTGCCATACCAAATACTGACCTAAAGTGGCAGTGATCTGTGATTCTGGATTAGGAGGTCTGGCTGATAAATTAACTCAGCCCCAGTTCTTTGACTACAGTGAGATACCCAATTTTCCCCTAAGTACAGTGTCAGGTCATGCTGGTCGGCTGATATTTGGGATCCTGAGTGGCAAAGTCTGTGTGATGATGCAGGGCAGGTTCCAGGCATATGAAGGGTACCCACTCTGGAAGATGACGTTCCCAGTAAGGGTTTTCCCGCTTATAGGTGTGGACACCCTGGTAGTTACCAATGCTGCTGGAGGGCTCAACCCCAAGTTTGAAGTTGGAGATATCGTGCTGATCTGTGATCACATCAACCTACCTGGTTTCTGTGGTCAGAGCCCACTCATAGAGCCGAATGATGAAAGGTTTGGGGTTCATTTCCCTGCTATGTCTGATGCCTGTGACCAGACTGAGGGAGAAGGCTCTCATTACCTGGAAACAAATGGGAGAGGAGTGAGCACTGCAAGAAGGCACCTATGTTGGGGTGGCACCTGTGGCTCAAAGGAGTAGGTGCCAGCCCCATATGCTGGAGGTGATAGGTTCAAACCCAGCCCCAGCCAAAAACTGAAAAAAAAAAAAAAAAAAAGAAGGCACCTATGTGATATTGACGGGCCCCAACTTTGAAACTGTGGCAGAGTGTCATCTGCTGCAAAAGCTGGGGGCAGATGCTGTTGGCATGAGCACAGTACTGGAAGTGATAGTTGCACCACTGTGGACTTCGTGTCTTCAGCTTTTCACTCTTCACTAACAAGGTTGTCATGGATTATGAAAGTCTAGAGAAGGCCAATCAAGAGGCTGGGAAACAGGCCTCCCAAAAATTGGAAAAGTTTGTCACCACACTTGTCGGCAGTATTCCACTCCATGGCAGTACCCGTTAACTGGCCCTGAGTCTTCTGGCATCTTCCATATATGAGATCCAAGTAGCTGCTACCTGCTTTGTCCCCCTACTGGGGTCACGAGCCTCTGCCCTCAAGTAGTAGCAGAAAGGAGCTAATGATTCATGTCCTTCACCTTCCTTACTTTCTCCCACCAGACCCTTCTGGTACCAGGTCTTTTGCTCAGTTGTCTTCTCAAAGCAGTTTCCACCCCTTTCCTTCCTCAGTAGCTGGAGCTCATGACCTACCACACTTCTGTGGATATGCCCATGATTTGACTTGGGCCTTCAGACTCTGCATCAGGCATCCTCAAACTATGGCCCGCAGGCCACAGCAGCCTGCCTAGGACATTATCCGGCCAGCCGGGTGTTTTTGCCGCTGCTACCTGTCCTGCTTAGCAGCCAACTCGTTCCAGGGCCCGCAGTCCAGCCCTCCAATGGTCTCAGGGACAGTGAACTGGCCTGTTTAAAAAGTTTGAGGACCCCTGCTCTGAACAGTTGGCTGCTACTGATGTTTTCCCGCAATACTTTCACATTCCTGGAGGCTCCGTTCTGCCTCACCTAAAGTGCTAGAGACCAACCAAGGACCAGCACCATGCCTTTTGTACTTCATTAAACACCATAATGTTTTGAGAATAAATGGAAAGATTAAATAATTTCTACATTTTTTTGTGTAAAAAAAAAAAGAAAAGAAAGGAAAAGACTTAGGTGCTTGGAGGATGCAGGAGGTGGGCTACTCTACTATAGCATCAGTCAAGGCCAGATGGGGAGTGGGGGAGAGATCTGACCAAGAGGAGAGCCCTGACTCTGCAGGCCTAAGTTTCAGGGCCACCCTCTACCCACTGCTGCTGGTGATGTGGTGTGAGCCACAGAACCACCCAGATTGTTTACAAAGCACTTTGGCTTAATCTCCACGATGCTGTGGGGTAGGTGGAATTGTTTGGTCACTTATAGGTAAGGAAAGTGGATACACTGATCCCAAAGCTGACATGGGGTCCTCAAGCTGCACACTCAGATCCCGCTGCCCACTCTCCCCCCCTCAAGAGGGCAAATAAGACAAACCACGTGAAAATACTTTTCAAATTATAAAGCACCAACCAGGCAGTGCCTGTGGCTCAATGGTTGGGGCACTCGCCCCATATACCGAGGATGGTGGGCTCAAACTCAGCCTCGCCCAACTGCAACAAAAAATAGCCAGGTATTGTGGGTGCCTATAGTCCAAGGTGAGGCAAGAGAATCACCTAAGCCCAGGAATTGGAGGTTGCTGTTAGCTGTGACGCCATGGCACTCTACTGAGGGTGATAGAGTGAGACTCTGTCTCTAAAGAAAAAAAAAAAAAGCACCAACCAAGTGTCAGCTATTAATACTGGAGATGTCCTTCTGTTGCTTTGAATTTTATAAATGCCATGTTATATACTTACCTTTGGGTCCTGTGTGTTGGTTTTTACCCCTGGTGCTGGTTCATTTGGAGAATCTGTTGTTGGTCTTCTCTGAGTTAGGTATGCTTTACTAGTGTGGCTGGTCCCTGTTGTTCCAGTTTGGACCACCCTCTCCTATGATACCCTCCCTGCCCCCCAAAGTCCTCTCTCACTGGCTACCCACGATGAGCCATCTCTAACCTTCATATCCACAGACCTCTGTATCTCAGGTGACCAGTTGTGTGGTTTTGAGAGCTGTCCTCTCAGACCCCTCTTCTCCTTCCCCAGCTGTGAGGATGTGGTTCAATCCTCTGCCATATTTCTAATCAGTCCTTATCAAATGCCCTGTTTGTCTGGGCAATTCCCCAATCTATAAATCAAGTCTTGGCTTTCCAGGCTGTCTCTGGCTATCTATGTAAGGAACATCTGCAATTAAATAAGGGCAGTGCAATAAAAGATGTGAAAGCTTTGCAGACACTGAGGTGAAGGCCTCATCTGCATTATAACTTCACAACCAGCTCATTTTGAAGATGAAGAAAGGAGACCAGAGATCAAAGTGTTAAGTAATTGGCCTAAAGTCACAGAGCCAGTGAATGCCTAAAAGACTTACTCAGAATTATAGCACTTAAAGGGATCATCTAGATTCTCCCAGAAGGCAGGGTATGGTGCATGCCACATACTCACTAGTGAGTCATGAAGTCATGTTTCCTCATCTGGAAAAAGGACATAACACCTGATTTCCAGTAAGGATTGCATAAGATAATGTATGTTAAGTGCCTGGCACAGCGTTTCTGGCACAGAAGTTCAATTAATGGTATTGAACTTCTGGGTAGATATTATCATCTAGCCAACTGGAATAGTAACTCTCAAATGGGGTGCATGACTGTTCATACACTAGAGTTCAGGCATATCTGAAGCCTCTCTGCTTATTCTGCACTCAGGATGATCAGAACTCTGGGAACACTTATAGGAACTTCAGGGATTAGGTAAAAGACAGATGAAAAACCATTAAACTTGACCATGAACTCCTTCAGAAAAGGAATGATGTTATAGTTACCTTTATGTGTGTGGTACTTAGTTCAGTTCTTGGCACATAGGAAGCACTCAGTGAGCAGGTTATGAATGAATGAATGCCTCTGATCTATTTCTGCAGTTGGGGACAGTAAAATTATTATCTCAAGTCACTTAGTTGAATACAGGGAAAACTAGACACCTAGTATCCTACCCCAAACCAATATGCAGCCCAGCGTCATGTTATAGGTCTAAAGGTAAAGTGTGACTACAGTGTTTAGACATACCTGAAATTTGACATCTTTTCTTCTCTAATCAACAGGTTATCTCTACAGTTTACATAAACCCAATACTAGTTATATCCGTTCATTTATTCAGCAAGCATTAGTGTCATCTTCTACAGACTGGGTTAATTCCATTTCTGCCTGCAAGTAGCTCCATCTAGACGGCCATAAAAAGCACCCTTTTATTCTGGAGAAGATTTAACATACAAAAAGTAGAGAGAATGTATATTTCTAAGCATCAAGTTGTACATGATAAATGTATTCAATTTTTAATCTGTCAATTAAAACAATTAATTAAAATTTCAAAAGTGGGCTCGGTGCCTGTGGCTCAAGGGACTAGGGTGCCATCCACATACCTAAGGAGGTGGGTTTGAATCCAACCTGGGCCCACCAAACAACAATGACGGTTGCAACCAAAAAATAGCCAGGTATTGTGGCAGGCGCCTGTGATCCCAGCTACTTGGGAGGCTGAGGCAGGAGACTTGCTTGAACCCAGGAGTTGGAGGTTGCTGTGAGCTGTGATGCCAGGCACTCTGCCCAGGGGGATAGCTTGAGGCTCTGTCTCAAAAAAAAAATTTCAAAAGTAAAGCAAACAGTACAAGATGTCCCGAGAACTTATTAGCTTCAAAAATTATCAACTAATGACTAATACTGTTTCATCCATACTACAAGCTCCTTCCCATCTCCTCTAATATTTTATTTTATTTATTTCTTTATTTATTTATTGAGCCAGAGTCTCACTATGTCACCCTTGGCAAAGTGCTGTTGTACCACAGCTCACAGCAACCTCAAACTCTTGGGCTTAAGCGATTCTCTTGCCTCAGCCTCCCACGTAGTTGGGACTACAGGGGCCCGCCACAATGCCCAGCTATTTTTTTAAAGACAAAGTCTTGCTCTGGTTCAGGCTGGTCTTCAACTCCTGAGCTCAGGCAATCCACCCACATCAGCCTCCCAGAGTACTAGCATTACAGGCGTGAGCCACCACACCTGGCCTACTAAGAATATTTTTTAAAAGCATAGCTACAATATCATTTTCCTGCCTAACCTGATTGATATTTCCTTAATATTATCAAAAAGCAAGCATGTGTTCAAATACCTTATAAATGACATTTTATTCTTCTAACCTGGTGCTCCAAGTTAGAGTGGTGACATCAGCCTAGCTCACAGCAACCCTAATCTCCTGGGCTTAAGAAATCCTTCATGGCAGCGCCTGCTGCTCAATGGGTAGTGCGCCGGCCCCATATACCGAGGGTGGTGGGTTTGATCCCAATCCCAGCCAAACTGCAACAAAAAAACAAAAATAAAGTAAGAGGGTGGCGCCTGTGGCTCAAAGGAGTAGGGCGCTGGCCCCATATGCCGGAGATGGAGGATTCAAACCCAGCCCCAGCCAAAAACTGCAAAAAAAAAAAAAAAAAAAAAGAAAGAAAGAAAGAAAGAAATCCTTCTGCCTCCAGCCTCCTAAGTAGCTGGGACTATAAGTGCACACCATAACACCCAGCTAAATTTTTTTTTGTTTGTTTTAGTAGAGACAGGTCTTCCTCTCAGACTGATCTTGAACACCTGAGCTCAAAGAATCCTCCTGCCGCGGCCTCCCAGAGTGCTAGGATTACAGGCATGAGCCATTGTCCCTGGCCCTAAGTGACATTTTAACGAAACTGTTTCTTTGATCTGGATCCAACTGAGACTGGGGTTGATGGGGTTAGCCAGCCTCCAAGATGACCCAATGATCCTGACTACTATATTCATACCCTTCTGCAGTTCCCCCCACATTGTAGCAGGGTTGGTCTATGTGACCAATAGTGTAAGATAGATATGATGATCTGGTCTGTTACTTTTAAAATGAAAGACTTCAGCTTTTATTTAGGCATCCTCCCTGTGTCTGTCTCTCTGTCTCTCTCTGACTGGAGTGGGAGGAGAAGTCACATGTCCTGTCTTGAAAAACTCAAATAGCCCTGTGGAGAGACCCCTCAGATAAGGAACTCTAAAGAATGGGGGCCTCACAACAACTTAATGAGTGAAATGGATCCTTCAACCAGAGTTGAACCCTGAGATATGACAAACCCAGTCAATAGTTTGACTGCAACCTCCTAACCCTAGGCCAGAACCCCCCTTGCTAAGCCCATTTCAGTTTTGACCTTCAGCAACTGTGCCATAATAAATGTTTGCTGTTTTAAGCTGCAAGGTTTGGGGGTAATTTGTTATGCAGTAACAGGTAACTGATGTTGATATTTCGGGTTTCTTTTAATCTACAGGTTTCCCCTCCATCTCTCTCTTTTTGTAACTTACTTTTTGAAGAAAGGAGATTGTTGACCAGGTGCAATGGCTCACTGCTGTAATCCTAGCACTCTGGAAGGTTGAGGCAGGAAGATCCCTTGAGCTCAAGAGTTTAAGACCAGGATGAGCAAGTGGAAAACCCTATCTCTACTAAAAGTAGAAAAATTAGCCAGGCATCATGGCAGGTATTGTAGTCCCAGCTACTTAGGAGGCTGAAGCCTTGAACCCAGGAGTTTGGGGTTGCTGTGAGCTAGGCTAATGCCACAGCACTCTGGCTTGGGGCAACACAGTGAGACTCTGTCTCAAAAAAAAAGAACTGAGATTGTTTATCCTGTAAATTTTTCTGCCATCTGGATTTTGCTGTTTATTTCCTTGTGATGTTGTTCAACACATTCCTCTCTTCTCTGCTTGTTCTGTGGCCCAGTAACTGAACTTGACTTCCATGTCCAAGGTGGTAGCCACTAGCTAGCTATACATGGCTATGGAGCCCTGAAATGTGACTGGTACAACCAAGGAACTAAATTCTTTACTTAAGTAAACATTTTTTGTCATTTTGTATTTTTTTATTTCAATAGACTTAGACTAGATAAGCGAATCCTGTATCATTACGATATATACATATAATCTGTGTATATATATATATATATATATCATAATGATATAGGATTCCCTTCTTTTGGGCTGGACAGGGACCCCAGTTTCCTAGGTCTGAGCAATTTCATATAAGTTTCCTAGGCTTGGGCAATTTCATGTAAGCCAGGCCTCTTCTGAAGTGAATTTTGGAGCTGGAGGGACTACATTCACTTGTTAATACAGGACACTGAAAAGGTATCTTCCATCTACCAAGTCCTGGCCAAATGTAAATTTCAAGATAAAAGACCCACTGGTGACTTCCCACTTGGGTCTTTCCCTCTGCCGGAAGTCTGGTGCTTTTTGTTCCTTCTATACTCCTTTCAGTCTGATAAATCCTATCTTACTACTGATCTGTGGTCTGTTCATTCTTCAGATCTCTAAGACCAAGGACCTATACAGGAAATTCTGTCAGCAGGATAGTGGTGAAGTCTGGGTTTTTAGTGTACCCATCACTCAGTCTACATTGTACTCCATAGGTGAACCCTCTTCCCTTTCCCCCTTATAAGTTTCCAGTGTCCATTATACCACTCTATGTGTCCTTGTGTAGCCATAGTTTAGCCCCTACTTATAAGTGAGAACATGTGTCATTTATTTTTCTGTTCCTGAGTTACTTCATTTAGAATAATGGCCTCCAGTTTCAACTAAGTTTCTGCAAAACGCATTATTTCATTCTTTCTTATTATCACTGAGTAATACTTCATGCTGTATATATGTATGTGTATATACATATATATATATTTTATACATACACCACTATTTCTTTTTTTGTTGTTTTTTTGAGAGTCCCACTATGTCCCTCTTGGTAGAGTGCTATGGCATCACAGCTCACAGCAACCTCAAACTCTTGGGCTTAAGCAATTCTCTTGCCTCAGCCTCCTAAGTTGCTGGGACTACAGGTGCCTGCCACAACGCCCACCTTTTTTTGGGTAGTGGTTGTTGTTGTTGTTGTTGTTGTCATTGTTGTTTAGCAGGCTTGGGCTGGGTTTGAACCTGCCAGCCTCTGTGTAGTGGCTGGTGCCCTACCCACTGAGCTATGGGCCCTGAGCCTACACCACTATTTCTTTTCTTTTCTTTCTTTCTTTCTTTTTTTTTTTTTTTTTTTTGAGACAGAGACTCACTCTGTCAACCTCGGTAGAGTGCTGTGGCATCACAGCTCACAGCAACCTCCAACTATAGGGCTTAAGTGATTCTCTTGCCTCAGTCTCCCAAGTAGCTGGGACTATAGGTGCCCACCACAACACCTGGCTATTTTTTTCTTGCAGTTGTCACTGTTGTTTAGCTGGCCAGGACTGAGTTTGAACCCACCACCCTTGGTGTATGTGGCTGGCGCCATAACTACTGTGCTATAGGCGCTGAGCCTACACCTCTATTTCCTTATCTACTAGTCAGTTGATGGGCACTTGGATTGATTCTCTATTTTTGCAATTGTGAATTTTGCTACATAAGTTAATTTTAACTAATTTATATTTTTAAAATGGATAACTGATTCAGTTATTGAAAAACTTAATGGCTCAGCACCTGTGGCTCAAGCAGCTAAGGTGCCAGCCACATACACCTAAGGTGGTGGGTTTGAATCCAGCCGGGGTCCGCCAAACAACAATGATGGCTGCAACCAAAAAATAGCCGGGCATTGTGGTGGGCGTCTGTGGTCCCAGCTACTTGGGAGGCTGAGGCAAGAGAATCGCTTAAGCCCAGGACTTGGAGGTTGCTGTGAGCTGTGACGCCACAGCACTCTACCAACAGCAATAAAGTGAGACTCTGTCTCTAAAAAAAAAAAAAGAAAAACTTAATGTTCAGAACAACTTTTTCAATTGTGAAACTACATTTTCAACTGTGAATTTTATAAACTCTAAGTATGTATTGCTCTGGTTTGAATGTTTATGGTCCCCACCCCAATTCATGTTGAAATCTTATTACCAAGGTAATAATATTGGGAGGTGATTTAGGGAGGTGGGAGGTGATTAGGTCACAGGGTCAGGGCCCTTATAAATGGGATTAGTGCCTTTGTGGAAAAAAGAAAAACTGATTTTCCTCTGCTCTCACACCATAACAATCAACACAGAAGATTTTTGTTACTAAAAGGGTGGGGTTTTTCTCATATACACCAAGGAAGCAATCAGTTCTGCTGCAGACACCAACCAGGTGTCCTCCTACTCAGTCCAATTCTGATACAGTCTACCTAGAGATAGTGTCAGATCCCACAGGTCCAGGGCTCAGTCCCCAAGATTGTCCCCCACTTTCAGCGCCAATTCTAAGCTCCAGATTGTTTCACACTGTGCTTCTGAACAACTGACTATAAATCAGGATTCCCACTGAAAGCATAGGTAGTGAGAATAAGATGGAGTCATTCATGCTAGGGCCAACATGATATAGATGGTCTGGTCCATTTAGGTATTTTTTTTCTTTTTTTTTTGAGACAGGGTCTCACTATGTTGCCCTTGGTAGAGTGCCGTGGCATCACAGTGTCACAGCTCACAGCAACCTCAAACTCTTGGGCTCAAGTGATTCTCTTGCCTTAGCCTCCCAAGTAGCTAGTATTACAGGCGCCAGCCACAATGCCCAGCTAGTTTTTTGTTGTAGTTATCATTGTTTAGCTTTACCAGGCTAGGTTTGAACCACTAGCCTTGGCTGGTGCTGTAACCACTGTGCACCGGTGCTAAGCCTGGTCTGTTTAGGTCTTAAATGACCTTTATCTTTTGTCTGTTGTTTTTATTGTTTTGTAAATTTAACTCCCACCCTAAAGATGTCTGTCTGGAGTAGTTCAAGCGGATTGATTTAGGAGATTAACTTTTAAATTAATGTTGTAATAGGTTATTGAGTTATGCTGATTATTATTTAAAATAGGGTTGGTATGCTCTTTACTTTGAACTTTTATATGTAAGACTGTAATTTTAGAAATAAAAGAACAGAACAGTCTTAGAGAGGCTACTCTCACTGTTCTCCAGAATACCGGCCTTTTGACAAAGTTTGGTGAACTTATCCCTGTCTCTACATATTGGCTGACAGTGACAGGTGGCTGGACCCTCTTCATCCAGTAACACCACTACCCTACTTAGGTTCCATTAATTTGCTAGAGTGGCTCACAGAACTCCCAGAAACACTTACTGATTTATTATAAATGATGTTATAAAGGATACAGGTGAAGGAAGATAGGTGGACTTCTTTTAAAAATTATTTCTTGGGCGGTGCCTGTAGCTCAGTGAGTAGGGCACCAGCCCTATATACCGAGGGTGGCGGGTTCAAACCCTGCCTCGGCCAAACTGCAACAAAAAAATAGCCAGGCGTTGTGGCGGGCGCCTGTGGTCCCAGCTACTTGGGAGGCTGAGGCAAGAGAATCGCCTAAACCCAGGAGTTGGAGATTGCTGTGAGCTGTGACACCACAGCATTCTACCAAGGGTAATATAGTGAGACTCTGTCTCTAAAAATATATATATTTATTTATTTATTTATTTTACTTATTTATTTTTGAGACAGAGTCTCACAATGTCACCCTCAGTAGAGTGCTGTGCTATCACGGCTCACAGCAACCTCAAACTCTTGGGCTTAAGCGATTCTCTTGCCTCAGCTTCCCAAGTAACTGGGACTACAGGTGCCCACCACGACACCTGGCTATATTTCAGTTGTGGCTGTTGTTGTTTGGCAGGCCGGGCTGGATTCGAACCCACCAGCTCTGGTTTATGTGGCTGGTGCCCTAGCCGCTGAGCTACAGGTAGTGAGCCTTTTTTATTTTATTTTTATTTTTTTGAGACAGTCTCACTTTGTCACCCTCAGTAGAGTTCTGTGGAGTCAAAGTAACCTCAAACTCTGAGGCTTAAGAGATTTTCTTGCCTCAGCCTCCCAAGTAGGTGGGACTACAGGCGCCCGCCACAATGCCCGGCTATTTTTTGTTGCAGCTGTCATTGTTGATTTTAGTTGACCCCGGTTGGGTTCGAACCCCACAGCCTCAGTGTATGTAACTGGCACCCTACCCACTGAACTACAGTGCCACCTGTGATTCTGGAATCTTGTAGGTCCAAGATCAAGGCATCAGCAGAATTGGTGAGGTCCTCCTTCTTCACAGACAGCTGTCTTCTCACTCTAACTTCACATGCAGGAAGGGTAGAAGGGTCCTTCTCCAGTGTCTTTATAAGGGCACTATGATAATAATAAATATACATATATTTTTTTTCACCCATGGTTCCCATCTTAATATAATTCCTATAAGGCAATCCTTATTATTTCCTAAATGACTAAAACAATAAAAATATCTTTTGTGATTATATTTGGCCTTTTGTCCTTGGTTCCTGAAGCAACTTTAGAACAGCTTCAAAGCAGCAAAAGTGAAAGGCAGTCTTTTGTTACAATGTTAGGTTGCTTTAGGGCTCAGAAACAGGCTTCAGAAAACAGCAGCTCTCTCTCTGTGACCTCTTGCCCTCTTCTCACCTGCTTCCTTTCCTCCTAAGGCAGGCCCCAGAAACTAAAAATACACTCTAATCTTCCCCTGCCTTTCTGTCTTGGAAGTGGCCATAAAGAAATTCTCTGACCTACTTCTCTGATTGCAGTCATAAGACCCCCATTTCAAATGTCCTGCCACATGCCTGGGAGGAAGGAATGCTGCATGTAGAGGCAAAGAAGAATCTGAACAGACAGGCCTTACTGGATTTCCCAGCTCATTCTTTAAGTGTTAGATTGTACGCTTTGTGTTCAATCATATTTCAACATGACCACCCATGGTTCAATCCTGCCAATCCAATGTTGTCTCCATAAAAGGCTAAAGAGTACTAGGTGTAGAGAGCTTCTGGAGAGTAAATCCCTTAGAAGGGATTGATCTTGGACCTACGAAATGATTATGAGAATGTCTGTAAGCTGCCCACAGACAGGCTACTGCACAGAGAGGCCAAGAAGAATCTGAACAGACAGGCCTTGCTGGGTTGCTGAGAGCTGAGATGCCATGGCATTCTATGGAGGGTGACAAAGTGAAACAAAGTTCAAAGCACAGTAACTGTATTCCTTTTTTTAACTCTTGTTTTCCATCAACATAATTTAACTGTGCCACAGAAGTTTAACTGTAGGTTCAAGTGTGCTGTGAGATAAAAAAGGCTGAAAACAACTACTTTAAATTGAAATATGTTGCCAATGCAAGATATGATCCAGATTTCAAAGATTTAGTCCCCCCACAAAGAAGGTAAAATATCTCATTCATATTTTCATATGGATGGCATAATAAGACAATATTTTGGATATATTGGGCTAAATAAAGCATAATATTAGGCTGGCCACATTACAGGTGGCTCATTCCTGTAATCCTAGCACTCTGGGAGGCTGAGTCAGATGGAATGATTAAGTTCACAAGTTCAAGACCATCCTAAGCCAGAGTGAGACCCCCATCTCTAAAAATAGCCAGGTGTTGTGTGGTGCTAAGTGCCTGTAGTCCCAGCTACTCAGGAGACTGAGGCAAGAGGATCACTTAAGCTGAAGAGTTGGAGGTTGCTGTGAACTGTGATGCCACGGCACTCCACCAAGGGTGACAAAGTGAGACTCTATCTCCAAAAAACCCATATTATTAAAATTAATTCCACCTGTTTCTTTTTACTTTTTAAAAAGTAGTTAGTACTAGAAAAGTTTAAATTATACGTGTGGCTCACATTACATTTCTTGCTAAGAGTTAGCCTCCGCTTTTTGGGAAAGATTTTCATACATGGTATTGTATTCTTCTATTCAGAGGCCCAAATCTGGTTGTGTTGTTGGAATCTTATCAGACACTGATATTGAAGATCTAAATGTAGTCATTTACTAGGGGTTAAAAAATGGTAATATTCTTGTTCTCTCATTCTATTTTTAGTTTATTTGCTTGAGATAGGGTCTTGATCTGTGCCCAGGCTAGTGTGCAGTGGTATCATAGCTCACTGCATCTCAAGATCCTGGTCTCAAGTGATTCTCCTGCCTCAGCCTCCTGAGTAGCTGAGAACACAGGCATGCACTACCACACCAGCTAATTTTTCTATTTCTTATAGAGACAAGGTCTCTCTCTCTCTCTCTTTTTTTTTTTTTTTTTGAGACAGTCTCAAACTACCACCCTGGGTAGAGTGCTGTGGCATCACAGCTCACAGAAACCTCAAACTCTTGGGCTTAAGCAATTCTCTTGCCTCAGCCTCCCAAGTAGCTGGGACTACAGGCTCCCACCACAATGCCCAGCTATTTTGTTGTTGTTGTTGCAGTTGTCATTGTTTTTTTAGCTGGCTTGGGCCAGGTTTGAACTCACCAGCCTTGGTATGTGTGGCTGGTGCCCTGCCCACTGAGCTGTGGGTGCTGCCAGAGACAGAGTCTCTTGCTGAGGCTGGTCTCTAACTCCTGGTCCCAAGCGATACTCCTGCCTTGGCCTCCCAAAGTGCTATGATTATACGCATGAGCCATTATGCCCAGTCTGTTGTTCTGTTTTTATTTATTAGCTAGAATACTTCTATGAGGGAAAACTTGTCCTTCTCTACTATAATTTCCCTGAGGCATAGTTTATAAAGGAAAGGCAAGATAAATGTTTAAATGTTTTCTTTTATTAATTTACAAAATAATGAGCTGGTTGCCATCACTCCCCTGTCTCCTCCCTTTCACTGTGCTTAGTTTGGTGGTAGGAAAAGAAGTAAGAATGATTACAGCTGGATAATGGAAGCGTTTGTTCATCTCTAGTCCTCTCCAACACAGCTAGAATGACTCTGTAAATAATCAGGCAAGGACAAAGGAAACAGGAATAGCAAGAGACTGTAAGCTTTTCTGGAAAACTGGTGACAACGGAGCTGATGAAGGTGGAACCCAGGTTTACCCAGAGAAATGCTAAAGAGAGGGAAGACTACTGTTCAGACAAAATCCTAATCTTTGGAATTGGAAACCTGGAAACTAAGAAAATCTAAGAGATTGGGTCTCAGCTGGGTGCAGTAGCTCTGTAATCCTAGCACTCTGGGAGGCCTAAAGCAGGAAGATCCCTTGAATTCAGGAATTCAAACCAGATTCAGCAAGAGGGAGACCCCCATCTCTACTAAAAATAGAAAAATTAACTGGGTGTTGTGGCAGGTTCCTATAGTCCTGGCTACACAAGAGGCTGAAGCAGGAGGATGGCTTAAGCCCAGGAGTTTGAGGCTGCTGTGAAAAAAAAGGGGGGGGGGAATCTCCCTATGCTGCCCAGACTGGTCTCAAGTGATCCTCCCACCTCAGTCTCCCAAGATGCTGGGATTACAGCTAGGAACCAGTGTGCACAGCCAAAACGAACATTTTAAAGGCTGACACAGGAAATCTTTCAAGGACAAAAGAAATGATTTAGACAGCGGAGTTGAAAGTTTTGGCATTGGAGAATCCAAAAAGGAGAAAGTAAGCTTGGCACCCGTAGTTCAGTGGTTAGGGTGCTGGCCACATACACCAGAGCTGGTGGTTGGAACCTGGTCCAGCCTGCTAAACAACAATGACAACTACAACAAAAAAATAGCCAGGTGTTGTGGTGGGCACCTGTAGTCCAGCTACTTCAGAGGCTGAGGCAAGAGAATCACTTAAGAGTTTGAGGTTGCGGTGATCTGTGATACCATGGCACTCCACAGAGGGTGACATGGGCTCTGCCTCAAAAAAACAAAAAGGAGAAAGTGACAAAGAGAAGGTAGCAATCAAGAAAGCCCAATACCTTGACTAGATCAGATATTTCACTTATATTTGGCTGATTTTTTATATGTTTATTTACACACCATTTCACTTATTCATGCAAGGATTTTGAAAGCTCATAAAAATGCTGTCAAAACAATGTAAAATTAAAACGAAGAGATCAAATTAAGGAAAATGGAAAATGGGAATGGAAATGTAAAATAAAGTCAGGTGGGAGTTTACATGTAAAAAAGGAAAATGAGTTGCTTGCTCAGCATCCTTCAATAGTGATCAGTTATTACTTTTTTTTTTTTTGAGACGGAGCCTCAAGCTATCCCCCTGGGTAGAGTGCCATGGCATCACAGCTCATAGCAACCTCCAACTCCTGGGCTCAAGCGAGTCTCCTGCCTCCACCTCCCAAGTAGTTGGGACCACAGGCGCCCGCCACAA
>CAUYQV010105891.1:0-20593 GCA_963574575.1 Galagoides demidoff | reverse complement strand
ATCCTGGAGAGCTGGTTTAGTTATGGCAAATTTCTTCAACATGTGAATGTCATTAAAGTATTTAATTTCTCCATCATAGATGAAACTCAGTTTAGCTGGATACAGGATCCTGGGTTGAAAGTTATTTTGTTTTAATCTCATAAAAGTCGGTGACCATCCTCTTCTAGCCTGAAAGGTTTCAGAAGAGAGATCTGTAGTCATCCTAATACTCTTCCCCTTGTAGGTTATGGTTTTCTTATGTCTAGCTGCTTTCAGAATTTTCTCTTTCATCTTAATTTTAGTGAAGTTAATTATGATCTGCCTGGGGGATGTCTTGTTCGGGTTGAGTTGTGCTGGGGTTCTGAAACTGTCTGCTATCTGAATTTCAGAATCTCTTGTCACGTCTGGAAAGTTCTTTCATAATTTCATGAAGGGCCTCTGTGTTTTGTGAAGCAACTTCATTGCCTTCAGGGATTCCTATAAGCCAAATATTAGTTTTCTTCAAATTATCCCAGAGCTCTCTGAGAGAGTGATCCATTTTTGCTCTCCATTTCTCTTCATCTTTGAGTGCTTGGGTGCATTCGAAAGCTTTTTCTTCAGTGTTAGATCCTTTCTTTTGCCTGCTCCATTCTGTTACTGAGGGATTCCACTGTATTTTTCAGATCTTTGAGGGCTGCAACCTCTTGCCTCAGTGTGTCATAATCTTTGGTCATTTTTATCTTTGAAATCATTGAATTCTTGGGAAAGCTTTTGAATAGTTTGAAATTCTAATTCCCTCCTTTCCTCCATCCTGTTAATTTTATTTGCTATCCAAATTTTTAACATGATTTCTGACATCTCAGCCATCTGTTTATGGATGGGTTCTTCAATTGCATCTGCCCCATCCTTCCGTGGGGGAGTTGATCTACTCTGGTTATTTAGGTTATTAGAGTTTTTCTGCTGATTCCACCCCATGCTGAATTTGTACCATTTGAAGATCACCCCAAAACCATTCAGCCAGTGACTGTCACCAGAGAAGAGGCCGGCTTCCTCTGATTGCCCAGAGAGATAGGGCGTGTCTGTCTGGAAAAGCCTCCGTGCTATGAGCCTTATTGTTCTAGCTGCTGCAGCTGCTGCTCTTCTCCATAGGGTACCACTGCTCCAGTGTGGTTCTTTCTCAATTGACCCGTCCTCTTGCAGTTCTTGGGCAGGTGGGCCTGGGGTGCTGGGAACCCAGCAGCTGGATAAGTCCTGGGGGGTAGGCCCGCAGGGGAGCCCACCAGCAGCATGGAGCACCAGTAGCTGCTGCACATGGATGTCGCTGCACAGGGAACATGGTGGCTAGGTCAGTCCTGGAGGGGGGCCCCACCGCAGCAGGTAGCCTCAGCAGCATGGCATGGGGAAGACAGGGCTCAAGCAATTCTCTGGTTGCAGGGCCAGGACAGGGCCTTGGTCCCATGGTGGGGGGGAGGACGCTGCTCGCGGGCCTCCTCTCATTGTCTCTGCAGGCAAGGGGGGAACGGTGGAGTAGAAATTCAAAATGGCAGTGAAAAGTTAGTTTGATTTTTCTGCTTGGCGAGAGGGTATTCCAAGTCTCAGAAGGGTCCCTCTAGGGGAGTACACCCCACTTCCTGTATCTCTCACATGTGGGTTGAGATAATAGGTCCTCAGTTTACCTCTTGCCTGTAGGAAACGTACGGGAGCAGAGGAATAGAAAACAAAGAGAAAAACACGAGTTTATTGGGGGAGGGGATGGACACTGTTCCTTTGGGATGTATTATGTACCTGTAGATTGCTTTCTAGGGGTCACAATTTGCCTCAGCAGAGATATCCTGCAGATATCACTCTTTTCTCTTGGCTGGGCTCCTAGTCTTCAACTTTGTTGGGTATTTTCTGGACTTTATCCTTCCCTCTGGACAGGAGCTTCTGTTGGAGGTTGGTACCTGTTGGCCATCTTGCTCCTCCCTCAGAAAGTTACTTTTGTACTCATTGTTCAGCCATACTCCATTTAGAGGGCCTGCACGTTTTCTTGTAGCCAGTTCTGCTGTGCTTTTTACAAAGTATTTAAAATATTTTATCTAGTATTTTAGTTGTTTCAATCAGGTGGCTTTTTAGGGTGTTGACTCTGTGAGAGGTTCTCTAGACTTATGACAATTTTTCAAAAACATTTCTCGCCTATCACTGCAGGGTAGCAGGTGTGGTCACTTTAGTTCTTCCTCATTGGTCCTCTGGAGCCCAGAATTCCTCAGTCCATCTCTTACATAGAAAGACAAAGAGAAGAATTTTATCAAGGGGCTCCTTAGAGACTGTTTTTCTATACAGTTCATTATCTGCTATTCATAGTCTTTTTCTAAATAGTTCATTATCTGCTATTCATAAAGTATTTCCTGGGAAGGAAGATTTGGCAGTCAAATTTTACTGAGGAAATGGCTGTTGAAACTGACCCTGTTTATATTCTTGTATCACAATTATCTGGTGGATAGTTCTTAAAGCTTTTAGTAGTTTTTTTTTTTCTCTTTTAAATTCAAATACATCAGGAATAGAGAAATGAGTCATGCCGGCAGTTACTGTGTCTTTCGGAGAAGCTTTCTTTTTTTCTCTTTTTTGGTGTCTGGGTTCTTAGCTAATTTACTCAGGGATTGTCTGTGTCTAACTTGGTCAAGAAAAATAACCCTGGAAATCATAGAAGGAAATGAAGAGCAGAGGTTGGGGATGTGAGGGCAGGAAATAAATCAACTAGATGGTGATTTTTTTTTTCTTTTTTCTCCTTTCACCTTGAATCCTCTCCATTAACAAGGAAAACCTAATTTCTTTTCATATTTATCATACCTTAGAGTTAAGCACTATACTAAGAGTTGCATTAAAAACATTTTTTTCTTCTTTTTGCCCAGAAAAGCATTTATTTGGTGATGACTTAAAGAAGTCATTGTGGTCGACTCGGATCATGTTTTTTAAGGAGTATATTTTCTACATGGATGTCAAGACAAGCCAGGCCACTAAAATTCCTGAGAAATAGGTGATAAAACCTAATACCTATTAATAGTTGAGTGGAGTCAGAAAGTTCCCATTTTTAAATACAAGTGGCAAAAGTCAAACATTTTGCATTATTTGCAGAAAGTTTATGTGGCATACACTGGAAGCGTGGAAACAAAAGAAATAAACTTGTCTTTTTTTTTTTTTTTTTTTTTTTGGTGAACTGAGTATTTTCTCTGGAGAATCAAGACAAAGTTAGAAGGAAATGCTGCACTTTTTTTTTTTTTTTTTGGTAGAGACAGTCTCACTTTGTTGCCGTTGGTAGAGTGCTGTTGCATCACAGCTCACAGCAACCTCCAACTTCTGGGCTTTGGTGATTCTCTTGCCTCAGCCTTTTGAGTAGCTGGGACTACAGGTGCCTGCCACAACACCTGGCTATTTTTTTGTTGCAATTTGGCTGGGGCCAGGTTTAAACCCACCAGACTATGGGGCCAGTGCCCTACCCACTGAGCCACAGGTGCTACACAGAAATGCTGCAGTAGAAATGTATATATTTAAGTTGGGGGCACCCAAATGTGCAGTTACAATTTGCTTTACCATGATCTTCTGCAAAGTGACCATATTCTCAACTTATTGTATGCTGATAAAGTATTTTGAAAAAAGAATTATTGCTGTGGCAACTGTGTATATTTCCTTAAAACCATTACATGGTATAATTATTGGCTTTTAATCTTGTTCTGCAATGACTATAAAAGATTATTCATACATAAATTTAGATCTTCAAAAGCATTGTGTGATGTAAGCTCCACCGAAAGAACTTTTTAGTTACTAGAAAGAATTTGTTTTTCTGAAATTTTTTCTTATATATTTTCTATGAACCTACCTTTTCATTTCTCAACTAAATTAGTACATGTGTTACTTCTAGTGTTTTGATAGGCAGAACACAATTCCAAAACTGATTTACTGCCTGTTTGGATGATATTTTATTTGTTACGTCCTTTATGATTTGAGGTAGTCACAACCAAAGGCAATAGTCAGGAAAAGGCTTTAGTTAATTTCAGCATGTTTCTGTTACTTTTTATGTTACGTCTTCAATACAGTTTAAATTTTCTTTAGCCACGGTCTGCTTTAGCATACTGAACGCACATCTTTGCCTGGAGCCGGCATGGCCAGTCCGGAACATGTCGAATTAGAGTTAAATGATTCCACCATGCATTATGATATGCTTCCATTTGGTGAATTTCAGATACTGAGATGAGCTTTCCAAAGGTATTTTCTATTTCCTGCCTTCATCATCTCAATGATAACTGTGATACAGTGGGAGCACATTTACAAAACCATGCTCCTTGAGCCAGTCCACTGGCTTTCTGCCCTCGGTAGGGTGGTGTCTGATGCTCCTCGGGGCTGAAGGCTTGTAGCAGTCATTGCAAAGCAGCAGATCCATGTCCTTCTCTAGCTTTTATTTACCAAGAGTCAGCTTGCCTATTCTAAATGACAGTTTTGACTTCCAAAGCTGAGGAAAAGGGTACACTGTTCAGAAAGGAAAGCATATTACTCACGAACAGAATAATTATTCCAGTGTTGGGCTTTGCTTTCTTGTCTACAAAGCATTAAGAAGGCAGTAAAAAAAAAAAAGCCATACCCAGTGGAAGGCACAGGATGGCAACCTAAGAATCTTATGAACAGCTAAGATTTCATTCATCTATAAGGGTAAAATGGTAACATTTTTGGACATGGAAAAGATTTTGCATGTATTATGAATCCTATCTGAAGAAAATACTAAGGCATGTAATTTAATCAAATGATAGTTCGTAACACATTTCAAGATGAGGAAGAAAGGAAAACATTCTCGGTGTGTGGTTAAATGAAATGGGCATTTGAAATGGAGGCATTGCATAAAAACCCTTGACACTTCTGAGATTATGCTCTAGGGGAAAATGTACTAATGATACAAGCTATTAGTGAAATGCAGTTAAGTAATATCAAGGGTTTTAGGGCTAAGAGGTAGAAAGCATGAGGGAAATTCCTTTATCTTCTCAGTAAGGGTGCTTTGTTTTAGGCACTGAGAGAGACAAGTTTACTATGTTATGGTGTATTTGCTCTTGTAAGGGACCCACAATAGACAGGTTGACAAGTAAACAAGATAATTATAATTAAAAAACTAAATGCTGTGAAGGGTCTAAAATAGGATAATGTTGCAGTAGTTGGAGTCAGGGTAGTACCTAGAGCAGTGGTTCTCAACCTTCCTAATGCTGCGACCCTTTAATACAGTTCCTCATATTGTGGTGACCCCCAACCATAAAATTATTTTTGTTGCTACTTTGTGACTGTAATTTTGCTACAGTTAGGAATCATAATGTAAATATGTGATATGCAGGATGGTCTTAGGCGACTCCTGTGAAAGGGTCATTTGACCCCCAAAGGGGTCGCGACCCACAGGTTGAGAATTGCTGACCTAGAGGAAGATCAGAGAGTGTCTCTGCAGAGGTGGCAACTTTTGATCCTAGAGTTGAGTGAGAGGAAGCAGCAAAATCGAGGGCGCTGGGGGTGGTGATGGCCAGGAGGTGGGTGTGATCTACATTTGGCTCAGGGTGCCTTGTCTTCCAGCCAGTGACAAAGTTTGCACCTCTCCTGAGCCTCATAGCTGTGGGGACCTGTGGGCAGCTGAGGTCAGGGATAAGCTTGGGCTCTGAAATTACATGTGCAGACTTTTCATTCTGGTGGAAATCCATCAACCTGGAGTTGTACAGCCAATGGATGTGGAGAACTCTGGAATCCTGTGGTTACCCTTATCCATGAGAGGCCGAGGAATATTGCAGAGGGGCTTGGTCTTTTTTTTTTTTTTGAAAGTGGCAGAAATATTTTATTTAATTCAAAGTTAAGCACATAGTTTTGTTCAGATGTACATATAGGGGCTGGGTATTTCTTGCTGCAGAGACCTATGAGGGCACTAGTCACTTACACTGGAGTTGGCAGGTTTGAATCCAGCCCTGGCCAGCTAAACAACAATGACAACTACAACCAAATAATAGCCGGGTGTTGTGGCAGGCACCTGTAGTCCCAGCTACTTGGGAGGCTGAGGCAAGAGAATTGCTTAAGTCCAAGAGTTTGAGGTTGCTATGAGCTGTGATACCTTGGCACTCTACCCAGGGCAACATCTTGAGACTGTTTTCAGAACAGGATGAAATGTAGGGTATATTATATCACGGTGGGGAAAAGAATTGGTATCCTGTTTCAAACAATTGTAGGGTTGTAGGTATTTGATTATTTATGCAGGCAGACAGTCGGTAAAATAAAGCTCATCAAAATTTCCAGAAAATGGGGGAATGATAGAACAAGAAGCAATTTGATCAAACCAGGGGGAAAAAAAGGAAAAATTTATAAAAATACAAGAGTCAAGGGTGTAAAAGCAAGTTCTTCACGTACATAAACACATAGAAATGGGTCAAATTCTCTCATGTGAAATTTTTACTTTTAGTTAAGACATATCTCAAACTAATGGTCTTTACAAAAAACATGTAAGTAAAATGAAGAAAAGGGTTAATAAAGAAATAGACAAGGAATTGCCAGGTAGGTGTGAACCAGAAATGGGGACTGGAAATGATAATGGTAATAAAAGTGGAATTGATAATTAAAAGCCTTAAATAGTGGGATGGAATGACAAAAGGCAAAATATACAAAGGAGATACATAGGTGTATACATGTTCTGTGCACACCCGGAGCACTGGTAGAGAAGGAAGGGGGCTCTTAAGGGCCATAAATTGAGAGAAAGCAAGAAACTAAAGAGGGAGAGACAAATCTGATTCTTGATGTACATGTGGCAATTAAGTTATAATTTCTAGGACATGACTGGAAGCAATTTTATGGGTTATACAAGGTAGATAGTCTAAGATAAAGCTAGAATCCACGGAAAGTGACATTATTAACTGGGAATAAAGACCTGACCCACAAATAGAGATAGTGTGAATTGATCTCTCTCTCTCTCTCTTATTCTTCTCAGTTTTGGTTCTGGGTGGGGAGGGATCTCTTTTGCAGATTCGTAGGCAAATCCTGGCTTTTATAAGAGTGCAGTCAAGATTCCCCAATCTGTGTTGCCAGACTGAACCTGGACATGTACCTTGAAGTGGTCTTGAGTTACAGTAAATCTGAAATTGTGAAAGGTCTGAGATTTTACCCTGTTTGCAATCTGGTAAGCCTGCCACAGATTTTTTTAATCTGAAGACATAACAGGAAATACTAGGAGTGTGGATCAGAATAGATTGCGTATTACACAGCATTTAGCACTGGTTCCTCAAACCACAATCATCACGATGGTAGCCTGACAGTGCCCTAAAGTGTGGTTGCACCACAGAATTAGGAACCCTCAAATCATGAGAAATCAGAGCCTATATTGGATGGCTGGCACAGTATCCCATTCTTCCCTGGGGAGTTGGGGGTACAGTGATTAAACATTTCACTCTGAGAGATAAGGAAAGGAAGGGAGATAAGTCTGTAACTCTTTGGAGTCATATTCTATCTGTAGCTCCCAAAGCATGTTTGCTATTTTGTCAATAAATCAGCTCTTTAACTCAGATTATACAGAAATGTGAGAATATTCATGGAAGAATGGGCATGGCATCAGATGCCTAGGGAAAGCTACACAAAACATTTGAGAAATGCATCTTGAACCAGTACTTCAAGTGATAACTTTCCAGATAAGATGAACTTTCAATTATGAAACACAGACCAATTGTGAGACAAAGGAAGCAATCATAAATTAGTGGACATAGCAAATTATGAATGAGAATCAAAGTTGGCTGATATCAGAATTTATACATATGCAATATAAACTGCATATTTGCTGTGTTTAAAGAAACAAGATCCGTCTAAATTATGCTCCAGTTTTTGATCTATAAAAATGACCATGTAGTAAAATAGCTGTATAGAATTTATACCAATAAAATTTTGTTAAATAGTTTAGACGAGGACAAAGAGAATCAACCAATAACAGATGTAACAAAGGGGGGACAAAGCAGTAAGAAATTCTTTTTATTTGTAACTGGAATTCTGGAAGAAGTGAGGCTAAAGGGGGCACATTAGAATAGTTAATGGCTGAGAACTTTCTAGAATTGCTGAAAGATAACATCAGATTCAGAAAACTCAACACGCTCCAAGAAGATAAATAAGTAGACATATAAAACTAGACATTAGGCAGAAAAAGTACAGATCAGCAAAAAGGAAGCAAATAAGGAATGATAGATTGGTTGTAGGCAGTCAACCGAAATACGGATCAAAGCACACTACAAAAATATTCTCAAAGACGTGGCAGAGGGGAAAAAATATATATATATACACACCCCGTAAGTAAAACTACTTTTCAAGAAAACAGGCCAAATACAGATATTTCTTAGATAAATAAAATCAAAAGTTTATTCCAATTTTTAGTACATCTGAAATAAGCACTTCATAAATGATTTGAGAAGCAAGCATTAGAAATGGAAAAAGATGCTAGGAGAGAAATCTATAAACAAATGCCAACTATATAAACATTATATAAAATGTCTAACTCACGAGTGTTAAAAGCAACTAAAGTGAAGAAATCACATATTGGGCAAGACCTAGACTAGAGTTAAAGCTGGTAGGTTACAAGATAAAAATTATGGATTCTAAATTTTTTAAATGTTTACTGAATTAGGGTGGTCTGAAAGGACAAATAGAATAAAATAGCTATGGAAAAAAAAAATCAAGGCATAACTGAAGCCAAAAGATGACAGATTTTAAAAAGCAATATAGAAAGCAAATAGAAAGCACTGTTAGAAAGAATTCCATATGTTAGTAATAACTACAGCTATAAACACAGTTAACTCCCCACTTAAAAGACCTTCAACGTTCAGTTAGCAGACTTAGTGAAAAGCAAAAATATAGCTGTTTACAAAAGGTGCAATTAAAACATCAGGAGACAGAAAAATCTAAACTTATAGAAAAAACATTGATGTAAAAAAGCTGGTATAGCTATTTAAATATCACAAAATCAGTCTATAAAAAACTTCAAGATCATACTCCACATTGATGGATTCAAATTACTAGGCAGATAAAACAACTCTAAATTTTTATATACCTAATAGCTTCAAAACATGGAAAGCAAAAATTGACAGATGCAGAATAAAAATGCATCCTCCTAGTGGGGGACTCTAACATAGAATATCTTTGCAATTGTGAAGCAGATAATATGTCAGGATATAAAAGATTCGAACAACACAGTTAGCAATATTGATCTAGTTAGACATATATAGAACACTGAACAAAACAATTGAATACATACACTTCTCAAACACACAGGAAACATTTCCATAAATTGACCGTTTAGGAGGTCATTTGCTATCAATATATTTCAAACGGTTGTGATTATACATACCGCACCTTTACCACACTATAATTAAGTTAAAGTGGCTAACATAGATAACTGGGAACTCCACAGCAGAAAATGCTAATAATCCTTCCGTATCCGTTCTTCCTTCTTTTTAGGAGTAGAAATTGTGAGGGTCTGGCTAGAAGCACAGGGGTTTTGCCTGCCTTCCTGGAGGTTAAGCTCTGGAGCACAGGTACACTTGATCCAAAATGCTAGTGACATGCTTTAAAAAGGAAACGACTGTTAATTTACTTTTTCTTGCTGCTGCGTCCCACAGACAGGGATGAAGATAGACTATGGATAAGTTGGCTTCCCCTTGCAAAGAAGGGCCAATACCATAAGGGTTTGGAGAAGAGTAAAACAGACGAGCTCCCAGGTTAGAGCAGTCACCTGGATCTAGCCTCCCTGCCTGCCTACCATGGAGTGGGAAATAAATTTCATTTTCTGGAGCCACTTTTTGTGGCTATGTTATAACAGCTTGGCTTTTAGCATAACTAATTCAGGTTCCCACACATATGGAAATAACCCTTCTAAATAATTTAGAAGTCGAAGAAATAAGTCGTAAAAACTAAACTATCCTTAGAGCTGAAGAGCAATAAAAGTATATATCTTTATTTGTTTTTATATGTGTATGTGTATATACATATTTTGTGGGGTGCCACGGAGGCAGTACTTAGGTGGAAATTTACAGCCTTAAGTGCTTTTGTGATAGAAAAGCAGAAAGGCTGAAATTTCCTAAGGTAAGCATCTAGTGTAGAAAGTTAGATAAAGGAACAATACGATAAACTCAAGGAAAGTAGAAGTAAGATTATAATAAGCAGGCAGACCAAAACAAAACACAAAAAGGATCAATAAACAAAAAGTTGTTTCTTGGAAGCCATTAATAAAAATGACAAATCTCAGGCGAAGTTGATCAAAGAGGAAAAAGGCTATGGAAATGAGAAAAAGAAAAGGGGACACAGAACAGATGCGGCAGAAATTAAAGGATAATAAAATATTTTGAACAATTTCACATCCAAAATTTTAAAAAAGTAGGCAAATGGCCCACAATTAGGGCTCAGAGGAAAAGATGCCTTGGTAAAGAGCTCAGGCTTCTGTTTCGGGTCTAAGGGCTACATGCAGAGTAAGGGGAGCCAGAGATACTGCAGCCCCCCCAGAGCCCGAGCCCCTGCGTGTCCTCACCGTGTGTCCCTTTAGCATGTGTGTGACTGATTTATCCCATTACTGATGATGTATGTTGATCACTTGGTGACAGTGTCACACCTGCCTGGCTTCTTTTCCCTTTTGAAATTGTTTTATGGGAGAGGTACTTTGAATCTATGTAAATATTTCATTCCTCACCCAACTTCCACTTAGTTCATATCAACATGGGTTTATAGTTTACTATCTTGCTCAGTGGGTTAATAACTTACTGTCACTTATTCTGATGTTCAATTAGTCCCTGACTTGCGTCCTCAGTTGGGTCTGGACTAAGGGGACAGGAGACAGAGGCACCTGGTGCAGAGTTTCAAAGAGGCAGGTGCTGTTAGGGTTGACTCTACCTGTGAGTGCTTCCTTATATTTTGCTTCCTGGTACCTCTCTCGCCTCACCCTAGTCCTGACCTAATAGGTTGGCTTTTTGCATCCTTTTGAAATGCATCCTTAATTATGTTAGCAATTTCTTGCTTTCTGGGGCAGCAGGTGTTCTAGGCTGATCTGATCTTGCCCTAGCCTTGGATTCAGTTACTTGTCAAAGAGTCCTGGTTTGTTTTGGAGAATAGAATTTAGAAGTAAAAATCTAGGTGCTCGTTTATGTTCCTTGATTTTTGAGGTGTTGGTGTTACTGTTCCTAGGACTTCTCAGTGTGCAGCCCTAGGGAGTGTGTCTATAGTATATATGGATGTTTTTTCATAGGTATTTATATTTGTTTGGGAGTTTACACACATTTGCATCTGTATTTCCCGATCTCTATATATTAGAAACTATAATTCCACACTGACTTATCTAGTTCTACTCCAATACCAATTTGTAATTTCTCAGATAACAAAAAACGTGGAGACTATTATGTTTAATGTATTATTTGATCAAACCTCTGTAGGTAACCCATCTCCCTGTTCTGCCATATACTGTCCTGCCCTTGGACGGGCTCCTCCATTTGGACATAAGCACCCTTGCCAGGCTGAGCCCTTATGCATGTACCCTCCTCACTTAGCTGGAGCCCCTGCTGCTCCTCCAGGGTTCCCCGGCACAGAGGCACCCTCATGCTGCTTGGTGCAAAAAGACAAAATTATAACAAGTTTAGTTTAATTATTTTAATGGCTCATACTAGAATTTGAAGGTACCCTTTTGGCTGTTTCACTTAAAAATTGGATTATCTGCATTTTTATTCTGAAAGGCCATTCTCATGCATTGATTCTTGTTCTCCACATCTGTGTGGATATCCTTCAGACTGGGTGCTCCTTCTACGTGGATATCCTCTTCCTGCAGCTTCAATCTAGTTGGACCACCTCCCTCTCCACAGGGATTACAACCTGATGCCGTGTGTGCTTGGGCACCTGTGCTGGGTGACCCTCCTTCTCAGATCAC
Source organism: Galagoides demidoff (assembly GCA_963574575.1). Lineage (NCBI taxonomy): Eukaryota > Metazoa > Chordata > Mammalia > Primates > Galagidae > Galagoides > Galagoides demidoff. Next base: position 8,709 of record CAUYQV010105891.1, on the reverse strand, counting down.
TTCCTCACTGGATGCAAAGGCTGACACCTTGTGCTGGCCATCTCCACCCTGCAGACACCTTCGATTGCTTGCTCAGGCTCTGATAGACTCCTTTCAGCTACCTAGGCTGTTTTCTTTGTTCTGTCCCACATAATCACTTCTGCACTGAATTGTTAACAACTGTGCAGGAAAGGGAAAGGAAGGTGCTGGGGGAATGGGGACCAAAGAGCTCATTCTTGGCGTAGGAAAGCACCCCCAGAAAAAGAAGGAAACTAAAAAGCTGAGTGAATTGAACAAAGAAAATTCAGCTAGTTTACATTTAAGCTAGCCATTGCTAGCAAGCTTCTTGCCTTTTCTGAAATTCTAGTCTGTTGGGGATACAGTTTACAAATACCCTGCTGGGTCTGGGAGCACTCTGAGGAGAATAATGGTCATAGAAGAGGCTGTGACAAGTCCTAAGAGAAGATGCAGCTTCTGGGGTGTTTCCTGCCCATTAAACAGGCAAAGCAGAGACCCATTGTGGAGATTTGCATTTGCCTGGGGCAGAGAACAAGGGTGTAGCTTGAACCCTAAGATATGGGCAGAAGAGTTTACATTGCAGAAGAAAATCTTCTGTGGTGGTGGTGGGAGGAAAATGCCTCCCTCCCTCCCTCCCACCCATTCCTCAGAGGAGATTAACACTGGTGGCATTTTACTCCATAGAGAACTAGCAGAGCTTAACACCTCCCTAGAAAACAAGGAGGCTCTCCAATACAGGGCTCAGATTTCAGATTACTGAAGGCTACTGTAAGGTTGATAACAATAGAAACTGATATGATCAATCCAAGAAACTGCTGACGTCTTTGTTCCCTCACTCATCTTATACTCTGGGCAAATAGACTTCAACAAAATCAGAGTGGAAAAAACACTCTGGGCCATTGCCAGAATCCCATAATGGACAATGGACCCCCGAGGTCCCACTTTTAATTCTACAGTTTCTTGTCTGTCTTTACCTGTTGCTTCTGACTCTTTAGTTGATTGTCACCAGTTTCCACAGGTCAGTGGATGCTGCTCTCGGGACGGGACCCAGACAGGAGAAATGGGAAAAGAAGACGAACTCATTTTTTTCCTCTAAGACCTGAATAAACTTCCAGCAAAATCAGACAAATATATTCAAAAACTATAGCCCAATCCATCCTAAACATAGATGTAGAAATCCTAAATGAAATATTATAGTTTGAATCAAAATGATATTCTGATAGAACACATATGTAGATCAAGTTGACTTTGTTTCAGGACCTCACCGTTAACATATTAGAAATGTAACAAATGCATCATGGCCAAAGAATAAATGATAAAAATAATCATAATAGACGAGGCAATAGAATTTATATTTTAATATTTATTCATAGTAAAGATTTAGCAAACTAAGTACCTACAAAATTCCTGCGGAGACATACTGGCTGTACAATGTTGAAGACTTTCTCTCTGTAGTCAAGAATGAAACAGACTGCTTATTTTTCCACTGTTACTTGTCATTGGGAGATCTTAATCACTGACATAAACTAGAAAAGTCAGAAAGAGATCAGAACACATTTTGTAAGTTTTTGGTTTTTTAAAAAATGTTTTGAAATATTTTTTCACTTTCAAAGAGTAAGCTATTTTAAATCCTCAGAAGGTTGAAGTACAGGTGTGGAAAACTAAAGATAACTACAAATTCTGTTGCTGAGTCTGATTCCTTGCGTCGGGGCTGGTCTTAATGACTTGCTTGTCCAGAGGGGACAGAAGTGAGAGAGACTTGTAATACTAGATTGTAAGAAACTGTTAGTGTTATTTTTTTAAAAGCCAAATTTTATTTGAATTTAAAAACAATGCTTATGAAACTTTAAAAGTTCCAAAGGCCCCAAATTAATGAAGTTCCATACACAGATAGGATGCCGTCTATGGTAGGTGCTGGCTGTGGGTGACCCAGCCACTAAAGGGTTGTTTCTGTGCATTCTTGTTCTAGTAAGCTAACAAAAAACCCGTATAGCTATTATTGTTGATCTGGTAGACAAAACCGTGGTGTCAGAGGAGTTCTGAGACCCTGAATAACCTGAGAATTATTCCCAGAGCAATGATCGATAACCCCCCCAAAGAGCAGGCACTCAGGGGGAGACAAGCATCATAGCCTAATCCTCAGCTCATGAACTTGGGCAGGCAGTGGGGCAAGAGTAAAAGCAGAGCTAAATTCTGTCCTAGTCCCTCTGTACCGGCATTAGCCACAGCCTGTAACACTAACTACCACCCCTACTGCAGCAGATGTGTTATGTCTATGCCCTTCCCGTGGTCTGTGCTGGACCTGTGTAGTCACCTTGTAACGTCCCTTCCCTTGTAACCTTCTGTCGCCTTTGAGGACTGGTAACCTGATACCAAGGGCACAGGTCAACCTGACCTTCCTTTGAATCATGACTTTCCCGACTTTCACATACATCCAAGCCCTAAAAACGTACAAAAGGAAGGCAAGAGATTGAGTCTGTGGGATCAGTTTTTAGGACACTAGTCCAGCGAGTCTCCCGGCCGATGAATAAAACCACCACCTCTTCTAGTTGGTGCCTAGAGTCTTCTGTGTGTGTTGGTTTCCTGCTACAGGAGGTCCATTGTGATTTTCTTCCAGTCTTTTGGAGGTTTCTCAGCTATCTTGGATACACCTCCCTTTCCAGCAGAGGACCCCACTTCAACTTGGTTAAATTGCACCCAGCTCACCTGTTCAAGTTTGGGTTGTTTTTGGATTTGCAATAGAATATCTGGTATAAAAGCAGCTCTTTAGTTAAAAAGAAAATGTCAGAACTGGTTCCCTGAAACAGCCAGGTGCCCCTCAAGATAAAAGGTCCTTCAAAAAACCGGAATTATTTTGCATGGCCCTCTTGGACACTGTCTCTGGGAGCCCCGAGCCACAGTTTAAGCCTACAGTACTGTGGAAGACACAGGTAGATGCTCAGGCCGACAATCCAAACTGAGGCCCGTCAGCCAAGTCTGCATGTCTGGGAGCCAGCCATGTGTGAGCAAGGGCATCTCAGCCCCTCCTGTTCAGCCCGCTGCCAGCCTACTTGGCAATTTCCCGTGGAACACAGAATTGCTGATCTGAATTCTGCTTTTAATTCTTGGCTTACAAAACAATAAGATGTAATTAAAAGGTGAGTGTTTTCAGCCACTGAGTTTTAAAATTTGTTTTACAATAAAACCAGAATATAGGTGTAACAAATATTAAGTACAAAAACTATGGCTTCTAAATATATACAGCTAATTTATTTTACATTTTACTGTTAATTTATCTTACATTTTGCTACCCTTATTTCTTTAAATTTTTATTTGTATCAGAATGACAGACTTTAAGTAATTCTTCCAAAAAAGAGTATGTGTTTCTATTCAAATATTTTCCCCCAAAGCCTTCAACCTAGAGTTTAATAAGAGTTTTTTGATTAAACTTAATGTTCATTCTTGGCATGCAAGGTTAGACAGAACAGAAATACATGAGCCTGATAAGGATTTCTCATGTTAGAAATGATTTAAATTAGTTCATCTGTAGGATCCACTAAGGCTGGGCTTGTTGAGATGAAAGCATTTATAATTATGTGTTTAGAATCTTAGGCAGTTTGTTGACCTCTCTGTCAGACTATTTAGCTGAGCAGGTTATTCAAACACTTCTGTTAAAATATGAAGTTCCCAAATCCAGAAGTAATGCATGACAGGTTTCAGAGCTTGGGGAAATGTTTGTTTGATATAAATCCTTAAAATTTTCATAATAGAATTGCTAAAACATTAAAAAAAAAGACATCCTATGAAATTCTGAGACTTGTAATCAGATGGAAATGTTCAGAAGTTGTTCCTGGAGTCAAGTTTGGTTTTAATTATTATAATTATAGACAACTTGGGATGGAAAGATCCTTAGAGATTTGTGTACGCAAATTGACCTAGGAGTCTGGTACTGTGTCTTCCTCCATATAATTTGGCTCCAGAAAAATCATTTCTCTCTCCGGACCTCATTTTCCTTACCTATGAGGTTGGATTAGCCTAAAAAAGAGACCTGGAAGGAAGCTAAGTCATCTAGTTTGATGTATTTTATAGATGTATATGCGTTTTCTCATGGGATGACTATGTAATTTGTAATTTTGAACAAACATTTTGAGAGTGAAGTGTGGTCCTAAGGCAACTTATATTGTGTAACTTGAAAAAATTGATAAAATTGTTACATTGTTGAGCCTACAATATAGTTTTATTCAAAAACCATTTTCAAAACTAAGATTCTTCATAAAAATGTATGTGTGTATATCAAAGCAAATATGAGTAGGATAATTATTCATGGTATGTTTATGACCTTAATCAGTTTCTTAGATGAACTCGTTTATAATATAGATATATCAATGGCATGATTTCTGAAAATACATTTTTCCTTAAAATTGACATCTTTTTAGTTTTCTCATAAAATTGCAACACTGTGTTGCACTTTATGGTTAATTTTACATGTTGACATCTTGAAGTGACTCTTTGTAGATCTTATTATTCTTGAGAAAATTCTGTCTAGACTTGCTAGATGCCACATTCTGTTAAATGTGGATATTCTCCATTGTATTTTAATGTATACAATTTAGCCCAAATATTTCTACTGGTAATGTTTTTCTCTCCAAAATAATTATTTGCAAACATTTTTACAAGAAAAGTCTAATTTAAAAAACTATCTCCATGAATTAAAAATCTTTCGCCAAACTTAGATGGGTGTTGCAAAATTTTAATTTTTTCACATAGGTTTAGGAATAACAATTTTAAAGGTAAGATGTCCATTGAGACTCCTCCCACAATGCATGACAATCTAAAGCACAATGTATTTTCTTTTTTTTTTTTGAGACGGAGACTCAAGCTATCCCCCTGGGTAGAGTGCCATGGCATCACAGCTCATAGCAACCTCCAACTCCTGGGCTCAAGTGAGTCTCCTGCCTCAGCCTCCCAGGTAGCTGGGACCACAGGCGCCCGCCACAATGCCCAGCCATTTATTGGTTGCAGCCATCATTGTTGTTTGGCAGGCCCGGGCTGGGGATTTGAACCCGCCACCCTAGGTGTACGTGGCTGGCGCCTTAGCTGATTGAGCCACAGGCGCCGAGCCCACAATGTATTTTCTAAATTAAATCTTGTATACTATTTGGGCTTTTAGTTTTTTGTCTTTGCTTGATTACAGAGGGCTAATTGAAATTATTACTGTTAATTGTAATTATTGAAAACAAATCTTAACTAAAAGCTCAAAAGCTGAAGTTTCTTTGTGACACCCTTGCTCTGTTGTCCAGTGTAGTGTAGTGGCATCGTTGTAGCTCACAGCAGCCTCAAATTCTTCTTGGGCTCAAGTGATCCCCCTGCCTCAGTCCTTACAGATGTGCCACTACACGTGGCTAGTTTTTCCAGTTTTGGCAAAGACAGAGCCTGTCTCCTGTTCAGGCTGGTCTGGAACTCCTGACGTCAAGCAGTCTTCCTGCCTCAGCTTCCCAGAGTGCCGAGATTACAGGTGTGAGCCACTGTGCTCGTCTGAAGCTGAAGTTTCTTGATACTCCATTTATTGGATACCTTAAGATTTGAAACATTTTAAAGAAACTAAGTGAAAGTCAGATTCCCGATTGATTAAATTTTCCAATGCCACTGTTGGACACTTAATTTTATATACAGATTAGTTTTCCAGTGCTACAGTTATTACTCATCAGGTGGATAATGGTCAGCAGAAAGAAAAAATAAGCTGTTTAGTACATTTTTGTATTTAACATCAGTTTCCTTATCAGAATTTTGTGGTTCAGATATTCCACCTCAAGACCTAGCCAGCTTTTCTGCCAAGAGCCACACAGCACGTATTTTAGAGGTCGTAGGCCATAGGATAGTTTCTGTTGCAACTGCTCAATTTCCCACTGTAACTTGAAAGGGGCCATAGGCGGCAGTCACCAGGTGGATGTGGCTTTGTTTCCTCTGGCCGTGGGAACAAAGTATCACCAACTGGTTGCATAAAACAGCAAGAAATGACTGTCATATTTGTGAAGGCTAGAAGTCCTAAATAAGGTGTTTTCAGGGTTGGCTCCTTCTAGACCCGGGTTCTGGGGGAGAATTTCTCCTGGATTCAGGTGGTTGGCGGCAATCCTCAGCATTCTTTGAGTTTTGGCAGTGTAACACTGACCTTGTCTCTGTCACCTGCTTGCCATTCTCTCCTGTGCCTCTGGCTGTATTTAAATTTCCCTGTTAGAAGGCCCCCAGTCATTAGATTAGGGCTCATCCAAGGGCTTCTTGTTAACTTGATTACATCTGCAAAGACCTTATTTCCGATAAGATCAGAGGCACAGGTACTAGGGGTTAGGATTTGGGAGACACAATTCTATTACATTGCTCCAATAAAATATTATTTACAAAATTAGGTGAAAGTACAGTTTTGGCTTGTGGACTATTTGGTGACTCTTACTTCAAATGTATTAACATGTACATCTTTACAACTATAGATTTTATCTTAATTGGTAGAACATTGCAACTTTTTAAAATGCAGTTACATATCAGGCGGTGCAGCCAATTACAATACATTTGTTTTTCATTTACTGTGGTAAGAATACTGTTTTGCCATAGCACTATAGTCAACAAAATTTAGTCATATAATCACCAATACTTTTATGTGTATTTAACTGAATTTTAAATAGCATTCAAAATGTCAATGTTTTATCTTTCATGAGATGAACCTTCAAAACCTTTCCTTTGATACCTTGAATTGAAGGAAAAAACTGAATCATGATTAGAATTAACTGACTTTTAAAAATATCTAACGTTACTGATATAAAATGGGCATCATTGAATTGTTGGCAAAGTTATGCTTTTATTAATAGAACTAATGCATTAGAAACTATGGCTTCTCTTTTAAATACGGGTAAGAATTAGAAGAATAGCATTTGATCTAATTGAAAAGTTGTGCTCCACAAGGTAGTATGTAAAGTCAAAGGCATTAAATCATCTCTCCTGGGCACAGCCTTATGAGAATAGTTACCAACTTTTGAAATTGATGTTAGTTCTTCTGCTGATTTATTTCTTCTGATTGTCCTGTCACTGTAGCCCTTGTGGTGGGTGGTAAATGCTGATATTTTATGAAAGTTATACTTGATCATTAATCTTGTAATATGGATATTGAATATCAGATGTCCTCGTGTTTTAAAAAATGATTAATGCTGAAGAGGCTTATCCAAAGGCAAAAGTTACCAACACCCCCCGCCCCCACCCCCCTGAAGTCAAAGACCTACAATAAATGACGGTGAAACCACTCTACTGCGAGAACACTCAGAGTACATTTTCTACACTCCGCGACAGGAGTGCTTAGTCTCTATTTCTCATGCACTTCAGATATATTTCTGGCTTGTAATCTCATCTTTCCCACTGACTCCCTCCACCAATTGGCAACCTGGTTTTCTGCACTGCACACACTGACGATGGCATGAGCCACATCTCACCTGGATGATGGGGGTGCTGGCAGGGGCAGCAGTGTCCCGGACTTCCACCATGATTACCAGGGGAAGGTAACTGTGACTACCTCTCCTGTGTGATTACAGTTTGTTTCATCAGCAAGTGCCTGCACACAGTCCTGGAGATGAGGATTTAGTTACAATGCATCTGAAAAAGGCCAAGAAAAGAGACGGGTTTTCCTTGTTTATCTTTCAGGTTTTATAAAACTGCGTTAAAGCAGGACTGCTGTCCTTCACACGTGCATCTCACACACTGTTAGACATGACCATGGCAGAGGAGGCCTGTACCAGCAGAATTGTGCTAAGCCCACTTGAGACTTATTTTAATGTGGTTATTAATATTTCACCTAACGTTTAAAAATCCTTAATCAATGCTTAACTTCCAGGAATCAGTGTAACAGGAATATATTGTGGCTTTCATGAGTAACTGGGACATCTAGTCACCCTTAGTGTAATGTTGTATCGTAAAATAGAATTTCAGATGTTGAAGCCTATCAGAGGTCACTTCACTTTTATAGAAGTATCCTTTGCTTTGGGCTTTGCTTCTGCATGTTACCTGCTTTGTGTTTAATTTTCTCTAATTTGTCTAAATTTTCCAAAAGAAATTTGTCCCTCCCTCAAAATGTTTAGCTTGAAGTGGGTCAAAGAAAACAGCTTGCTTCTAAAAGAATACAACGTACTTAGTCCTTGGAGAAATGTCAAAGATCTTTTTTTGAGCTAGTGGTTCTCAAACCCCAGCATGTGTAAGAATCACCTAGGGTGGGCAATTAAAACTATAAATTTCTGGTAGTAAAAATTAAAAGTTCAGTTACATTTTAGATGTTTTAAAGGTTATTGACTTGCTATTACTCCGCCCTTTTTACTTTCAAAATGCTTGTTTCCTTTTTTCAGTGTAACAAATATTGAGTTTTCATTGATACCAACTAGTGTCCTGATAAACAGGTTTAGGTCTCCTTGAGCCAAAGAGACACAGAGGTCTGAGGCTAAAAATGAGTAATGAGTGTTATCAAGAAGAAATCTAGATATTATAAGAGCACAACGGTAGGAAAACTTTTTTTTTTTTTTTTTTGAGATGGAGCCTCAAGCTATCCCCCTGGGTAGAGTGCCACAGCATCACAGCTCATAGCAACCTCCAACTCCTGGGCTCAAGCGAGTCTCCTGCCTCCGCCTCCCAAGTAGCTGGGACCACAGGCGCCCGCCACAACGCCCGGCCATTTTTTGGTTGCAGCCATCATTGTTGTTTGGC
>CAUYQV010105890.1:0-34840 GCA_963574575.1 Galagoides demidoff | reverse complement strand
AAATGTTTTAAATTTATAATTCCATATTTATAATGTTGGCCACAACATTATGACTATTCCTTGTCTGTACTTTAGTATTTTTCACCATTTGTGAAGAAACATTAAAACAAGTTAAATGGTAGTGTGCCGAGTTTTTTTTTTTCTTTTAAAGATGGTTGTTTAACTAAAACTTTAACAGTGGGAACCCCTTGTGAGCATGCTCAGTATCATTGTGGAGAACCAAGAGGGCCTCTAACTGTAACAATGTTCATGGTTGTGATGTTTTTTTTTTTTTTTTAAATAAAATTCCAAATGTTTATAAACGGTCATTCTTCTCGGCCTCTGTTCCACAGTCACTGCACGTCTATTTGGACAATGCCCTGAACCCACTAGAGAATGGGTACCATCTGGATAAGTTTGTTCAAGTGCCATGTAAGGGAACATCTGAAAGATTGGGATGGGAAATCAAAGCAGAGCAGGTCATTGTTGGTCATGGAAACAAAAGCAATGTCCTGACATAGTCTCAGTAACATCTGAGAGTTCAAGGAGAAAGTGGGTTAAGGGGGAGGCACAAGAACAATGTGGACTGATGCCTTCCTTGCCTTGCTCTTCATGGTGGGGGGCCGGGGGGAGGGCTTAGGAGGCCTTTCAGGGGCTGTCTGTGGGGTGTGCTGGGAAGCACAAGTTTCCCTGCAATGCTTCAGGGTCCTAGAGTTTGGGGGCAGGTTCTCTGCATTTGTTCCCCAGCCTTGCTGTATACATGCTTCACTTCTGCTGGTTCTTTTTTCTTTCATGTTCTTTATGTGTTTGCTGCCCTGCCTCTGGAAAACCCTACCTGTTACCCACCCTCCAGCCAGCAAACCATCTTCCTGCTCTAACGGGGAAGTTCAAGGAAAAGTGCTATGTCCACCTCTTTTATGAGACTGATGTGCTGCTGGCTGCACTAAGAGGGCAACGGTGTGTCCACCTCCTTTACTTTTTTTTTTTTTTTTTTTTGTAGAGACAGAGTCTCACTTTATCGCCCTCGGTAGAGTGCTGTAGCATCACACTGTTCACAGCAACCTCCAACTCCTGGGCTGAGCTGATTCCCTTGCCTCAGCCTCCCCTCTACCTACTCTCCTAAAACCCACTTCTGCTCTTGTCTTGCCTTCACTGAAACAGTAGCCCTTAAACACAGCTATTCAGTGGCTGTCCTGTCTCAGTTCCCCCATCTCCTTTGCTGCCCTGGAAGGCTTGTGCTGGGCTCTTCAGCTTCTCTGCCCAGTCCTCCCACACTGAGGCATTTGCCTTCTGCCTGGAGCTGACATAGCACCTCCCCCACAGTGCCAGCTCAGCTTGAGTGCATGATAGGTACTGAGAGGGCTTACTCTTAACTAGTTCCCTACACCAAGTCAGCAAACTGAAGTGTCATCTGAGGGGGCTCACTTTCCCTCAGACCCCAGCTGCCACCTGGTTATCAGGCTCTTCCAAATCCAGGAAAACTAAGTCCACCCATGACCCTGCCTCTACTATGCCAGCCCCTAGACCCCTCTAGTCCTTCCTCAGAGACCAGAGCGACTTTTTTTTTTTTTTTTGCAGTTTTTGGCCATGGCTGGGTTTGAACCCACCACCTCTGGCATATGGGGCTGGCACCCTACACCTTTGAGCCCAGGTGCCACCCAACTTTTTTTTTTTTTTTTTTTTTTTGAGACGGTGTCACTTTGTCACCCTCAGTAGAGTGCTGTGGCATCACAGCCACCTCAAACTCTTGGGCTCAAGTGATTCTCTTACCTCAGCCTCCCTAGTAGCTGGGACTATGGCACCTCCACAATGCCCAGCTATTTATTTTGTTTAGCAGGCCCAGGCCGGATTCGAACCCACCAGCCCTGGAGCATGTGGCCAGTGCCCTAAACACTGAACTACAGGTGCCCCAGCCAGAGCAACTTTTTGACACCATAAGTCATCTCAAAAATTTGGTGGCTCCCACAACTCTTATTGTGACACAGAAGACCCCTATGATTTCCACTGACCTCTGTTTGGTGCAGTCCAGTTACACAGGCCAGTGCTGTTCCTCCAAAGGGCCAAGAACACTCTACCTCAGTCTAGAGGTGCCAAGGCACCAGTGAGGCCTGAATTTAACCACATCACTGGTTCCTGCATGGTGCCAGGTTTCATTCCTAAGACCCCTCTGAAGCAGGGGGTATGCTATACCCCCTTCCTGGATGAGGTGGAAATGGAGGACTTGCCATGGAGGAACCAGAGTTAAGGGTGGTCTCCCTCCAGAGCCTACACTCATGCAATCCTACCATCCCAATTTTTTTTTTTTTTTTAATCTACCACAGGAACAACCACCTTCCTATACACAGGTATAGCCACCTGGCGTCTGCAAGTCTGGGTGTTCTGGCACCAAAGTGTATGTGATCAGCCCACCTCCCTGGCCAGCAATAAGGGAAGACAAGCAGTTTTTGCTGGAAGCTGCTGCCACTGCACAGACAACCATCAGACTCAGCAGGTATCACTTAAGCCAGCCCCAGGAGTAGCCTATCCCTGCCTTGAGAAGGATTTGTCATTAAATGTGTTAAATAGCCCAGGTGGAGGTGTTTATGTTAGACTGGCCTGTTTCTCTTAGCCTGAGGCCAAGCACTGCAGCTCACACCTATAATCCCAGTACTTGTGAGCTGAGGCAGGAGGATCACTCCAGGCTCAGAGTTAGAGACCAGCCTAAGCAACAGGCCCTGTTTCTACAAAAAAAAAATAATGTAAAATTAGCTGGACATGGTAGTTCCAGCTACTCAGAAGGCCGAGGCAGGCGAATCTCTTGAACTCAGAAGTTTTGAGACCAGCCTGAACAAAAGCAAGAGTAAGATCAAGATCCCATTTCCAGGCTCGGCACCTGTAGCTCAGTGGGTAGGGTACTGGCTACCTACGCCAAGGTAGGCGGATTCAAACCCAGCCTTGGCCTGCTAAATAATAACAACTGCAACAAAAAAATAGCCATTGTGGCAGGTGCCTATAATCCCAGCTACCTTGAGCCCAAGAGTTTGAGGTTGCTGTGAGCTGAGATGCCAAAGCACTGTACCAAGGGCCACATCTGTCTCAAAAAAAAAAAAAAAAGATCCAGGCGGTTCCTGTGGCTCAAAGGGGTAGGGAACTGCCCCCATATGCTGGAAGTAGAGGGTTCAAAGCCAGTCCTGGCCCAAAAAAAAAAAAAAAAAAAAATCCCATTTCCAATAAAAATACAAAAATTAAGTGAGCGTTATGGTGGGTGCCGGTAGTTCCAGCCACTTGGGGAGGCTGAGGCAAGAGGGTAACTTGAGCCCAAGAGTTTGAGGTTGCTGTGAGCTATGATGCCATGGCACTCTACTCAGGGTGACAGAGTGAGACTCTGTCTCAAAAAAATGAAAAAACAGAAAGAAGCATCTGGACTGCAGCAGGCTAAGTTGCCCACAGGCAGCATTCTTTACACTTGGAATAAAAGTTTCCAACCACACTGCCAAACTACAGCTTGGGCAAAGGCTGTAGGATCAAGGGGGAGACCAATCTGTGTCCGAAGGAAGTGGACAGTTAGCTATCATGCTGCCCCTCCCATCCCACACCTGACAGAGCTGCGGGGTCCAGGCCAGCAAGGCAGTATGCTGCAGGCAGCATGGGAAGGGGGCCCACAGGGTCCTCTGGCTTTGCTTCTCTCTCGTGGAAGGCACTGGAGGAAGCTCAGGGTCATCTGTGCCACAACCAATGGTAGTAGCTGATCAGGAGACCTTGTGGTTAGATCCACATCTGGACAGGGCAGTCTGAAGCCTCCTGCTGTCCCTCACTCACCCTGAACTGTTGCTCATAGTTCTGTCTAGCCTGGAGAGCTCTGATTTAACCTGACCAGAAACCAGCTCAGGGTTTCTGGAGCTGTCCAGCCCGAGACCTGCAGCCTGCCACAACCATCATCTGACCTCTAGCTTTAACCAAGGTCAAGCAGCCTGCTCATTCGGCATTCAGCAGTGGTGTAAGAAACCTAGTCATGTGCCCACTGGAAGTCAGCCACAGCATTTTTTTTTTTTTGAGAGTCTCAAGCTGTTGCCATGGCGTCACAGCTCACAGCAACCTCAAACTCTTGGGCTTAAGCAATTCTATTGCCTCAGCCTCCCAAGTATCTGGGACTACAGGTGCACACCACAACACCGGCTATTGTTGGTTGTAGTTTTCATTATTTTGTTTTGTTTTGTTTTTTGAGACAGACCTTCAAGCTGTCACCCTGGGTAGAGTGCCATGGCATCACAGCTCACAGCAACCTGCAACTCCTGGGCTCAAGTGATTCTCTTGCCTCAGCCTCCCAAGTACCTGGGACTACAGGCCCCCACCACAAAGCCCAGCCATTTTTTTGATTGTACCTGTCATTGTTGTTTGGTGGGCCTGGGCTGGATTCAAACCCCCACCAGCTTTAGGCACATCTTAAGGGGTCAGACCTCATGTTCTTTAATGTGGCATAGAAAAAGCTTAGGGTAGGCTCGGCGCCTTTGGCTCAAGTGGCTAAGGCGCCAGCCACATACACCTAAGGTGGCGGGTTCGAATCCCCAGCCCCAGCCCACCAAAACAACAGTGATGGCTGCAACCAAAAAATGGCCAGGCGTTGTGGCGGGCCCCTGTCGTCCCAGCTACTTGGGAGCCTGAGGCAGGAGACTCGCTTGAGCCCAGGAGTTGGAGGTTGCTATGAGCTGTGATGCCATGGCACTCTACCCAGGGGGATAGCTTGAGGCTCCGTCTTAAAAAAAAAAGAAAGAAAGAAAAAGCTCAGGGTAATTCTAACCTTAACCTATGGATCCAGAGTGGTGGCTTGAAGGCTTATTATCTTTGAAAACACAAGTGCTCTATTGAGTTCAGTGGAATCTCTTCTAATTCTCAGTAACATAATCCCTGTCATGGGTGTGTATGGCTGGCACCTTAGCCTCCTGAGCTACAGGCACCAAGCCTGTCATTGTTTACCAGGCCTAGGCCAGGCTTGAACCTGCCAGCCTCAGTATATGTGACTGGCACCCTACTTACTGAGGTATGGGCGCTGAGCCCAGCCACAGCATTCTTAACACAAAGCTCTGTACCCCAAGCCATCTTGTCCAATATCTCTGTGGCTTCCCTTAACCCTGTTGAAGCGTTCCCAGTGGTTACCCCATGGGTCTGGGGGCACTGGATAACAGAGAGAGATGAAAGCTAAGATCTTCCATGCCCTGGGCCAACAGGTCTGAGCACACCAACATGGTCTATACCACAACTGCCACATGTCCTAGAAGCAGGTATGCCAGACTGGTCTACAACAGGCCTCTGATTATAAGCCACAGCTCAAGGAACTGAAGAGAAGGACAGGTAAACCCCTTTGTGACACCTCCTACCTGAAGAGTCATGGACATATACTCTAAGCCCCTGGGCCACACTGAGCTGAGTAGTGCTATTATTTTTCACAGCCCTATGGCATGACTAACACTATTATTCCATTCTATAGGCTGTGCAGCTGAGGCCCAAAGAGCTTAACACCCTACCCAGTGACTGACAGTAGGGTCTGGGTTTAGTTCACTTCTGTGTCCAGAGCCCCTAAGGACAGCAAGGTAGGTAGAAGCAGGGTTCCACTTATCCATGCATTGGCTACATGCATCCCTTGCCACCTCTGGGCCTCAGTTTCCCAAAATTATAAAACAAGAACACATAAAAGTATCACAGTTTGTTATTTTAAGGATTTCTTTTTTTTTTTTTTTTTTTTTGCAGTTTTTGGCCAGGGCCAGGTTTGAAACCGCTACCTCCAGTATATGAAGCCTGTGCCCTACTCCTTTGAGCCACAGGCACTGCCCTATTTTGAGGATTAAGTTATTTAGCATCTACCCTTGGATTCTCCCCAAAACCTGGAGTGCTCCCCCATCTCTAGCAGCCTTCCTTGCCTCAGGTACTAGCAGCTCCAGCCTCTGGGCACTAATTTGCCAGGCCATCCCATCAGCTCTCCCCACAAAATACAGCCAAAATCCAATGCCCTTTAAAAAAAAAAAAAAAAGAGAGAGAGAGAGAGTCTTGCTTTGTTGCCTTGGTAGAGTGCTGTAGCATCACAGCTCATAGCAACCTCCAGCTCTTGGGCTTAGGCAATTCTCTTGCCTCAGCCTCCTGAGTAGCTGGGACTACAGAAACTCACCACAGCACCTGGCTATTTTTTGTTACAGTTTGGCCGGGGCTGGGTTCGAACCCACCACCCTCACTCAGTATATGGGGCTGGCACCCTACTCACTGAGCCACAGGCACCGCACCCAATGCCCTTTCATCACCTGGTTTTCTCTAGGGCTCTGGCTCCAGCCCCTACTCCACACAGCAGCCACAGGGGACCTATTAAGACCTAAGTCAACCTTCCCTGCTCTAAATGCCTCCATAGTTCCCATGTCCCTCAAAAGAGGCATGGCCTGGGCGGCACCTGTGGCTCAAAGGAGTAGGGCACCAGCCCCATATACCAGAGGTGGTGGGTTCAAATCCAGCCCCCAGCCAAAAATGGCAGAAAAAAAAAAGAGTTATGGCCCACAAAGCCCTACTTGATCTGCCCCATCACCCTCATCTCTCTATCCCCATCTTTCTTCCCATCTCCCTACACTCCAGCCTCAGGGTCCCCCATTGTTGCACCAGGCATACACCCATCTCAGGGCCTTTTCACTGGCTGTTCCTTCCACCTGCAACATTCTCCTTCCAGATATCCACGAGGCTTCATCCCCTCTCCTCCTTCCCTAACCAAGATTTCAAATTGAGGCATCCAGCCAAACACCCACATCTCTGCCTTCCCTCATCGGACCCCACTCTTCTCTCCTCTGCTGAGCCTCAGCTCTGTCTCAGCATTGGGGCTACCTCCCTGCCAGACTGCAAGGCCTGAGAGATGGTTCTGCTTGGTTCCCTGCTGTTATTTTTTTTTTCTTTTGTAGAGACAGAGTTTCACTTTTTTGCCCTCAGTAGAGTGCAGTGGAGTCACAGCTCACAGCAACCTCCAACTCCTGGGCTTAGGTGATTCTTCTGCCTCAGCCTCCTAAGTAACTGGGACTACAGGCACCCGCCACAATGCCCGGCTATTTTTTGTTGCAGTTTGGTTGGGGCTGGGTTTGAACCCACCACCCTCGGTATATGGGGCCGGTGCCCTACTCACTGAGCCACAGGTGCCTCCTGGTTCCCTGCTGTTTTGCTGTTCGTGTCTAGTGCCAAAAGAGACTCAGCAAACCGTAGGTACCATGTAAGTGTTAGCCATTACTAGTCCTAGTTCCCCGCCTTCCTCACTCTTGAGGGTGGGGAGGGAAGGGTACAATGAAGCCCACACCACCCAAGTATCCAGGGCATAAAGAAACCATCTTTTTTTTTTTTTTTTGCAGTTTGGCCAGGTCCTGGTTCACACCCACCACCCTCAGTATATGGGGCTGGTGCCCTACCCAGTGAGCCACAGGAGCCCCCCAAGAAACCATCTTTTGAAAGGTCACAAGGGCTGGGTGTGGTGGCTCATGCCTGTAATCTAGCACTCTGGGAAGCCAAGGCAGGTGGATTGCTTGAGTTCAGGAGTTGGAGATCAATCTGAGCAAGAGCAGGACCCTGTCTTTACTAAAAATAGCCTGGCATTGCAGCAGGTTACTGTAGTCCCAGCTACTCAGGAGGCTGAGGCAAGGCAATCACTTGAGCCCAGGAGTTTGAAGTTGCTGTGAGCTGTTGAAGCAAGGGCATACTACCCAGAGTGAGAAAGTGAGACTCTATCTCAAAAAAAATTCATGAGGACTTGGTGGGTGGGTGAGGTAGCTTGGCACCAAGAGGTCTGGGTTATGGTAAGTGCTCAACAAATGTCTCTGATCCCTGAATAAGAGTGTTCCCAGACAAGTCACGTTCAAATCTGGGCTCCACAGCTGCTTCCCTGACTTTGTGCATGATGAGAGTCCCTCATAGAGGCTCCAGCTCCTTCAAAGCAAGAGCACAGAGCAGGCCTGGCACACAGTAGGAGCTTTATTACAGTCCCAGGGTTAGCTACTGTTGACTATACGTTCCCCAGACGGCCCTGCCTGAGTTGGCTGGCTTGAGCCCAGCCTGTCTGCGCCCAGCCGGCCACCGGCAGCAGCAGGGGGCAGGATTTCCCGCTGAGCAGGCAGGTCCCTCCTCTGCAGTTTGAAAAGAACCCAGCGGGGTTAACCCTCCAGCTCCGGGCTGCCCAGGACGGCCCGATAGTCCCTCTCCCTTATTCAGTGTCAGCTGGGCCGCTGCGTCAGACACGCGGGTCTTGGCCACCAAGCCTACCCTCTGACCCTCAGTGTCTGCATCCGTGAGACGCGTTCCCCTATCCTCAAGGTTAAAAATGAGCATTCAGTGAGAACAAGGAGTCAGCGCCGAGTGGGCGTCAGTCACTGGGGCCATCCTCGCCCTCCACGCACGGCCTCCTGCGGGGGTGGTTGGGGTGGGGTGCAGAAGGTGGCCATCGTGGCAGGCAGCCTCGGTTATCAGGCCCGGGAAGGGCCACCGGGGCGGAGGTGACTCTGCAGCCCCCGGCCCTTATCGCTTCCTGCCTTCTTCTCGGGAACAGGCCGTGCTGTCCGCCTGCCTGTGGAGGCCACTGTCTGGGAAGGGTGGGGGGCAATATGAAGGACTCATTCCTGCCCAAGGATATCAGAGGGTGGACGGGGCTGTGGGAGTGAGGTTTCTGGGTGCTTTGGGGCCCTCTGCGCTCACCGCGCCAGGGAAAGGCGCGTCCCCTTTAAGAGCACAGCTCCGCCCGCCCCCTCCGGGCTGGAGCCGAATTCCAGGGAGGCGGGGCGGAGACAGCGGCGAGGTGGAGGCCGCGGCGGCGGGACGGATCCGAGTGGAGGCTCGGGCGGCGCCTCCCTGCGGCGGGCCCGGCCCGGCTCCGGCCCCGGCCGGGGCGATGCTCCCCGGGGCCGCGGGATGAGCCAGGTGAGCGGGGACACCCCCAGCGTCCCCTGCCCGGCGCGCATTGATGCGGGCCGAGCGGCGGCGTCCGCGGCCTCTGTTCCCCAGGGCTGTGTGACCTTGGGCGGCCCCGCACCCTCTCTGGGCCCGAGCCCGAGGACCGGCGCAGCCTGTGGTAACCATTCCGAGAACTGGCCCCGCATTCATTGGCCTGGGCCACTGGGGTGGAGGGGCTTCTCTGAGGAGGCGGGGTCTGGCCCTGGCTGCGGGATCGCGGAGAACCGCAAAGCTGGGCCGCCTGAGTACCCTGGCTCCTCCATCCACGGCTCTGCGTGCGACCTTTAGCCATCTCTTACCCTTTATGCGCCTCAATTTCCTCATCTGTAAAATGGAAATAATACCACCGCGCGCTCAGCCCTACCCACGGTCATAGCTGTTACTGATATTACTGTTGCTATGTCGTTGTTATAATGGTACACTGCTTAGGGAAGGAGAGGGCCAGGGGAGGAGTCTGGACCTTCCCGTAAGAGGTGAGATGGGCAGCAGCCTTGAGCAATGGAGATAATCCACCCTGAAGTAGGGACCCGGGTTCCTCTCTTATCAGCTGGGTTTCAGACCTTAGGTTTTACCTCTCCAGGTCTAAGCCCTTCACAACTGTCACCATCCTGCTTGGGAGGGAGGGCTTAGCCAAGTCCCAATCCCCACCCCGCAAAAGAGCCAAACAGCAAACACTAAATTGTTTATAAAAATTATCCTATTGAAGCTGGGCGTGGTGGTGGGTTCCTGTAGTCCCAGCTGCATGGGAGGCTGAGGCAGAAAGATCTGAGCTCAGGAGCTGGACCACTGAATTCGAGCCAGGATGGAGGGAGACCTTGCCTCAAAAAAAGAAAAAAATTATTTCACTTATTCCTACAAGGCATTAATGTTACTGTAACCATTTTGCAGCTGAGAAAACTGAGGCATTGAGAGGTTTCTCACAGCCAGTATATAAACTATGGCTGGTGCAGGTGGTCAGTGGCTTAGTCTGTAATGAGCACTCACAGCCATCCTGACCTATGTCCCTGCCCACAGTGACTTGGCTGGCCCAGGGCATGGCGGACCCAGTGGCAGGCATCGCGGGCTCGGCGGCCAAGAGTGTGAGGCCATTCCGCTCAAGTGAGGCCTATGTGGAGGCCATGAAGGAGGACCTGGCTGAGTGGCTCAATGCCTTGTACTGCCTGGGTCTGCCTGGAGGTGATGGCTTCCTGACCGGACTGGCCACAGGGACAACCCTGTGCCAACATGCCAACGCTGTCACTGAGGCCGCCCGAACCTTGGCTGCTGCCCGCCCAACGCGAGGTGTGGCCTTCCAGGCGCATAATGTGGCACCTGGCTCCTTCATGGCCCGAGACAACGTGGCCACTTTCATCGGCTGGTGTCGCACAGAGCTGGGCGTGCCTGAGGTACTCATGTTTGAGACTGAAGACTTGGTGCTGCGCAAGAATGAGAAGAGTGTGGTGCTGTGCCTGCTGGAGGTGGCCCGGCGTGGGGCCCGCCTTGGTCTGCTTGCTCCCCGCCTTGTGCAGTTTGAACAGGAGATTGAACGGGAGCTACGTGCCACACCCCCGGTCCCTGATGCCCCTGCTCCTGGGGGAGATGCCACTGAAACCACTGCTGCACCAGGGGCTCCTGCCCGCGGGCCTCGCATGACCCCCAGCGACCTGCGCAACCTGGATGAGCTGGTGAGTCCCCCAGGACTGCATATGAGGGTCCAGATGGGAGTGCCAGTGCCCACAACCTGTCACTGAACATACTGGGGTCCACCCTAGTATCTGCAGGACAGCCTGCTCCATGGCAGGGTTGTATATGTTGAGCATCCAGTGAATACTTGGCCCCAAGGAGATGGGGAGGTGCTGGGTGAGGTCACTTGGGCCCGCTGGGCCTGGGATAGAATCCTGTGTCTTGGCACAGTCTTTCCTTTCTTTATGTGCTAACCGTGCATTTGCTAAGAGTAGATTCTTCTTCTGGAGGGCTGCATGATTGGGGCACCTCCTCTGTGCCCTCCCTGCACTCAGTATCAGACACATCTATGCACAACCTCACGGAAGCTTGGGTTGAGCTGGAACCATGATGCTTGACTGAGACCAGGCATGGAAAACCCTGGGCAAGTTGCCTTGCATACAGTAGGTGCTCAGCAAGTGCCTTGGGAAGCCCCCAGGGGCTCTGCAGGTCCCTTTCACTCCAGGCACCACTGTGAAGTCTAGCCCTATGTCACTGCTATTGGTGGGAACAGGAAGTCCTGTTTGGAGCTGCAGGGTTTGCCCTACTCTGAGCTTAGGAGGTGCTGGACCCTGCCCTTACACTCCCTCCTCCATTCCGTGGACCTAAGTGTCCCTGCCACCCCCGCAGCTGGGCTAAGTTTCCTTCTTATCAAGAGATTAGGGACTATCATGTCCCTGCTCAGGAGGTTGGTAGCCGGATGGCTGTGGGCAGAGTCTAGCACCCCACCCCCATCCTGGGCCAGGGTCACCCAAGGCTCCACCTGCTTATTTCCTCTGGCACCACTGCTGCTGTGGGCAGGAGGCGGGCACAGCTGCCCACAGAGCCAGCCTGGCAGTTCTGGGCTGGGGTGTATGTGCAGTGTGCCGGCTGCCTGTATGTGTCCCATTGTTGGGGGTACCCTCCCAACATCAGTGCTCATCCAGGGACAGGAGCCCCCTGCACTTGGGTTCCATGACTTGCCTCCTCTCAGGGCCTAGCCTCAGCTTTCTTGTCTGTGAAGTGAGTAATGGGATGAGGATAGGTTTCTCATCAGGGTCTGGGCCCTGGCCTGACCACAGTCCCATCATCTTGTCCTGGGTGGCTCCCTGGGCCTTGAGAGCCAAGAGAGGAGCTAGTGAAAGGTCACCTGTGGAAGCTCCCCCCACATCTGGGGCAGCAGCCTCCATTCCCCATTCCTGAGAAGGACTTGCTTCCTCCTGACCCTGGAGCTGCTGGAGTCAGCCCCCAGGAGGAGGGACTTGCCCTCTGACCTCCAGCCTTTCCTCTTTGGCCTTAGGTAAGGGAGATCCTGGGCCGCTGCACTTGCCCGGACCAATTCCCCATGATTAAGGTCTCTGAGGGGAAGTACCGCGTCGGAGACTCCAGCCTGCTTATTTTCGTGCGGGTAAGAGTCGGTGCTCTTTCTAGGTGGGCTGCTGGGTCCATGGGACACAGCCATGACCTGTCCACACCCACCCTGCAGGTGCTGAGGAGCCATGTGATGGTGCGCGTGGGCGGCGGCTGGGACACACTGGAGCACTACCTGGACAAGCATGACCCTTGTCGCTGCTCCTCTGTTGGTCAGTGCCCAGGTGGGAGCGGCAGGCAAGGAACCCAGCTTTGTGGCCTCCTCCCTTACACACTGCCTGTCTTCTCTCCCCACAGCCCACCGCCCGTCCCAGCCGAGGGCTCGCACCTTCTCCCCCCAGAGGGTGTCGCCCATCTCCAGCCCCCGCCCTGGTAGTCCAGTCCCTGGAAGTGAGCGCAGGGGCTCCCGGTCAGAGGTGACTACTGGCATCTTAAGAAGCACAAAGGAGGGGCCTGAGACCCCGCCCAGGTGAGATGCAAGAGGAAATGGGAGGTGGGGGCAGCAGCCCCGGCCTGGATGACAATTGATTGAGCTCCAAAGTGACTCACACCCTGGGAAAAGTTCCCGTGGGTGGGGGTGGGACTGGCTTCCCATCTCCATGGCAACCCAACCAAACCAACAACACAGCTGGGCGGGTGCTGGGGGTTGGGCGGAAGCCAGTCCAACCCCTGCTTCCCTCTAGGCCCGCCCTGGGGGAGACATGAGGCTTGGGGAAGGGAGTCTAGGGCCCAGGAGACCTTTTTTTCCAGTGCCTTTGGGGTTCTGGGCAGCTATGGGAAGCTACCACAAAGTCTCTCACTTCTCTCTGGAAGTCCCCATGACAGACATATGCCTTGGACAGCCCCACCAGCCACATACCTGCTGTTCCTGTCCCTGCCCTTCCTGCACGCCAGGCCTTTGTGAACCCTGTCTCTCTCTTGTTTCCCTGCCCCAGGCCTCGGGATCAGCTGCCTCCTCATCCCCGCTCTCGCCGCTACTCCGGGGACAGTGACTCCTCAGCCTCCTCAGCCCAGAGCTGCCCCCTGAGTGCCCGCAGCGATGACACAGGCACTGGCCCCCGGAGGGAGCGAGCCAGCCGGCGGCTGACCACAGGCACCCCGGCCTCTCCAAGACGCCCCCCTGCCCCACGCAGCCAGTCCCGAGACAGGCTGGATCGGGGTCGGCCCCGCGGGGCTCTGGGAGGCAGGGGAGCCCAGCTGTCAGCCTCCAGCCCTGCCCGGCGGGCACGGAGCCAGAACCGGGAGGAGCAGGCTGTACTGCTCGTGCGCAGGGATCGAGATGGGCAGCACTCGTGGGTGCCCCGGGGCAGGGGCAGCGGGGGCTCAGGTAGGAGCACCCCTCACACTCCCCGTGCCCGCAGCCCTGCTGTACCCCAGCTTTGCCGGCTCTCCAGCCCCAGTCCAGAGTTGGGCACCACATCCGCCAGTGTCTTCCGCACACCCCTGCAGCTTGACCCACAGCAGGAACAGCAGCTGTTCCGGCGCCTGGAGGAAGAGTTTCTGGCCAATGCTCGTGCCCTTGAGGCTGCTGCTAGCGGGATCCCCACTGGACCAGCCCCTGACCCAGCTCGGGGCCCAGACCCTCCAGCTCCTGACTCTGCCTACTGTTCTTCCAGTTCCTCTTCTTCATCCCTCAGCGTCCTGGGTGGCAAGTGTGGCCAACCTGGGGACTCTGGCCGGACAGCCAATGGGCTGCCTGGGCTCCGCAACCAAGCCATGTCCAGTTCCTCCGATGAAGGCAGCCCCTGCCCTGGCATGGGGGGGCCACTAGATGCACCTGGGAGTCCCCTGGCTGGCCCAGAACACTCGAGGAGCTGGGCACGGGGTCGGATAGACACACAGCCAGACGGTAAACCCTCACGCATCCCCACACCTCGGGGCCCCCGTCGCCCATCTGCACCCACAGAGCTTGGAGCCTGGCATGCCCTGCACTCAGTCACCCCAAGGGCTGAGCCAGGTTCATGGATGTGATAGAACAGCCCAGCTGCTGCCACACTCCATTCCTTTTCCTTTTCCTTTGTGGCCTTAACCCCCTCTGCATCAGGGAGCCCCCTCCACCTATTGAGTACCAGACCTCATGGGACCAGACCCCTCGGGACCACATGGCACAATGGGACCTCTGTTGTACATTCCGGTTGGGGGATGAGCGTTGCTATTTAATTACTAATATTATTGATTGCCTTAGAGGAGGCCGGTCCAGCCCGGTGTCCTGAGGACCTGTGGCTCAGGAGAGCCTCTGACAGTAAAGTTTTGCTCCAGCCATCTGTCTTGTTTCTTGGGGACTCAGTCTTGGGGCCATCACATGTTGAGATTCTGGAGTTAAGAATCTCAGGAGGCTAAGCCTGGCAGCTGTAACCTGTAGGCTTAAGATTATCCTGACCAGCCCAGAAATCCCAGGTGAACTCACATTGTTTTCCCTTTTATTACCTCGCAGGAGGTGTGGCATAAAGAATATGTCCAATGAAGCTCCAGGAGCAGTCTGAGAGCTGTCAATCAGATTCATAGCCAAGTCCTTTCCATCCAGTGGGCCCGTGACCTAATGAGGTTCCTAAAAGGACTGAGTTCGATGGGGCTTGGTACCTGGCTGGGTCCAAAGAAGTTCAAAGGGAGGCCCGTCGCATGGGAGATTGGGTGGGGACTTTCCTCAGCCAGTCAGGAAGGAGACTTTGCCCTGTCCGGTCCAAGTGAAGTTGAGCGATCTCTCCAATCCAAGTCCCTGGCTCTTCCAGTCAAAATCAAGACCCATCGGCTGCAGAGTCTTATCTAGTCACATGAGGGTGCAGCGCGCGGGGTGCAGCGCCCCCTGCAGACGTAGGGCCGGGTGTGCAGGGCGCGCACGTACCAGAGCGCAGCGCAGTAGCTCGCGGAAGAGGCGCAGCACGTGCCAGTTGTACTTGGCTGAGCACTCCAGGTAGCCGCAGCGCCAGCCCCTGCGCACCAGGGCTGCCAGGGCGCGTCGCGGTCCAAAGCGCAGCCGCTGCCGGTCCCGCTTGTTTCCTACCACGAGGATGGGCGCTTCGGGCGCGCCCGCCGGCCTAGGGGCCGAATGGGGATGAGAGACACGGTGCCAGAAACCATGGCCGGAGAATCCCCCAGTGGGCATATACGCACAGGCACCTCCCCTTCCTACGACCAGAGACTTCCCTAACAAACCCAG
Source organism: Galagoides demidoff (assembly GCA_963574575.1). Classification (NCBI taxonomy): domain Eukaryota; kingdom Metazoa; phylum Chordata; class Mammalia; order Primates; family Galagidae; genus Galagoides; species Galagoides demidoff. The sequence continues at coordinate 19,719 of CAUYQV010105890.1, read as the reverse complement.
GCCCTTGTGGGCTAGAGACTTAAGTATAGCTGGAGACCTTGAGGTGGGCAAAGGCCTGATTGGGAAGGCCCCAGACCCGGCCCATGTCGGTGAGAGAAACCTGTTCAAGCCCCTCAGGTAAAGCCAGACCAGACCAACAGTAGCTCCCACCACCACCTCCTGCCGCGTCCTCACCTGGTCTCGGCGATGCGCTGCCGCAGGGCCTTCACGTAATCGAAACTATCCGGGCTGCAGATGTCATAGACCAGCACAAAGGCGTCCGTGTCCTGCAAGCTCCAATCCTTAGTGTCTGTCCACTCCTGGGGGCAGGAGGCCAGTGTTTGCGGGATTCCTTTTCCTACCATCCAGCCCCAACCCTCTGCAGGAGTTTTGACGCTAAACCCACAGTTCGTCCTTAGGCTTCCGCCACCCTCAACCAACCTCTGTGCCCCCTCGGTCAGGCTGCACGGGCCTTACAGTCGTTAGGGCTGCCAGGATAAAAATTTCCAAATCGGGCCTGGAAACTGTTAGACGCCCCGCCTCCTTCATCCTTGCTCTCTCCTCTTCTCACCTCTCTGCACCCCCATCTTCTCCTTTCATCCCAACTTCTCAGAGTTGAGCCTCCCCCAGCTTAACTCTGCTCAGACCACTCGCCCAACTGATGCCCTGGCTGGTTACTGCTACCTCTGAGACTAATTCCACAGCCCTCATCTGGAGCCCTGTGATCCACCAGGCCCTGAGACCACCGATTGTCCACAGCTGAACACCTTTATGCCTCTGTTGTAAGCACCTGCTGGTCTTTCAACCTGAAATAATTCTTGTCACTTCTTTTACTGAAAAATTCACTCAGCCTTCCAGGTTCGGCTCAAATGCCACTCCTACCAGGAAGCCCTGCTCAGTTCCCCCTGCTCTTTCCCCTTCATCTCTCTGTGGCTTTATGTTCCTAGGATTGAAGGTCTGTCCTGGACTTTGCACAAATTACTAAATGAATGTTTGCTCCAGGGCACAGAAATGAGGGTAGAGAATGTCTCCCCTAGACAGTACATCCGTCTGCCTGGCCCCAATCTCTCCTGCTGGGGCTCTGCTCTGGGCCCCAAAACGCTCCCCACCCCATGCCCTCAGGGAGACACGGCCATGCTCTGCCACACACTGATCCAGCCCACAAGTGGAGACAGGCAAAGACAGAAGCACCCACAGGAAGAATAAAAAACCACTTGGCAAAATCTCCCCGTAGCTTGGGCTTAGGCACCTTGGGCCACCAGGAAAGACTGAAACACACATACACCAAGACACACATTCATCTTTCAATCCCTGAGCATAGTTGGGCGCCTTGGGGCCATCCACGCGGACACGCACATGTGCACCGAACACACCTCACACTGTCACATGCCCCTGCCCTCTTCTCCAGCCGCTACCTCGAGACCCCCCGGGCTTGGGCTAGGGCCAGCGACGTCGCCGTCGCGGATGCTCAGGTCGTAGACGGCGCCGTCGAGCAGCACTGCAGGCCGGTAGAGGCACGGCCCTTCGGTGGGCCGGTGGCGCTCAGGGTAGTCACCGAACAGGAACTGGCGGATAATGGCCGTCTTGCCCACGCCCGGGGCGCCCAGAACGGCCACCCGCAGGCTTCCCCCCATGGCCGGCCGGCGCTGCCGCTCCCCGCGCCGGGAAGCTTCATGGGCCGGCGCCGAGCCGTTCGCCCCGTGCGCCCTGCCCGGTGGGCCGCGGCCGCCGCTTTCCTCGCTGCCCTCTGGAGCACCTGCGGCCGTGAGAGGCCAGGGCCGAGGACAGAGCTGGTGGCGAGACAGGTGGCGGACGCACGAGCAGCTCCGGCGGGTACCGAAGCTCCGGAGAGGCAAACCCGGCGTGCCGCGCGCAGACACTGCCTCAGCTCTGCAGCGCGAACCCAGGCGCCGCCGGCAGCGCGGGGGCCCCGAGGTCCGACCTCCTCCCGGCGCCGAGCGCGTGGGGCGGCGCTGCCTCTCGGAGCCTCTGTCCCTCTGTCCTTCTCTCGCTTCCGCGCCTGGAGTCCCTGGCTCAGCAAGCTGCGCGACTGAGCGAGCCGGGCCTTCCAGAGGCGGCGATGAGGTAACCGCCCGCCTACCCCTCCCACTTTCCCCTACCACCTTCCCCTACCTCCTCGGGACGCCCCTCCTGGGAAGGGTCGCAGGAAGGTGACTAGGGGGCAGGGAGCCCGAGGAGGGCCCCACCCTCCTCCGCATTCTCCAGCTCCTTTCAACCGCTCCAAAATAGCAGTCCCTTCCCACCCACGTCCGCGTCTGCGTTCGCGTTCCGGTCTCCAGACCCCGCTGGCCCACAAGCTGGCTCCTGACAAATGCGGACCCCCTGGAGTCTGGCCGCCTGGGCTTGGACTAGGGGGTTGGGGACAGCTGTGTTGTGACCTTGGTCCAATCACAGCACTGGACTGGGTCTCTGCTCCCCATCCATCAAAGGCAGCCGCCTCAAGGGGATTCTACCATTTCTTGAGAACCTACTATGTGTCTGGCCCTTAAAGTACTAAGCTATGACCTACAAGAGCCGTGAACCTACAGCCTCAACCAGGCACTGCCTTTTTTGAGAGGAGGAAACTGAAGCCTGAGAGGGGGATCTCCAAGGTTAGAAGGGTGGAGGGTGCTTAATCTCACGGTCGGTAAGGCCCCTCCCACCTTCCTCCTGCCTACACAGGTAAATGGAAAGCACTAGACCTTATTCCAAATGGCTGTCCTAGAGGCGAGGTCAGGACAACACACACAGGAGTCCTGGCCCAACAGCGGGTGGCTCAAGGTGGATAAATACAGAAAGAACCAGAAGTTGGAGGACATCACCTCCATCACTGCTAAGGCCTCCCTTCCTGTCTGAGTCTCTAACAAGGGGTGCACCCTCCGAACTATTCTCCAGTACCCAAATTCCCCCTGCCTGGAGATAGTGGAGAAGCTCCTTCCTTAACTCACAGCTTGGGAAGTCTGGGTTTGTACCCCACCCCCTGCCTCTTCTGCATAGAGTGCTGCAGCATCACTGCTCACAGCAACCTCCAACTCCTTAGGCTCCTTGCCTAAGCCTCCTGAGTAGCTGGGACCACAGGTGCCTGCCACATCGCCTGACTATTTTTTTTTTTCAGTTTGGCAGGGGCCGGGTTCAAACTCACCACCCTTGGTATATGGGGCCGGTACCCTACCCACTGAGACACAGGCACTGCCCTACTGAGATGGATTAAAAAAAAAAAAAAAAACAGAAAAAAGGGAAAAGTTTTTGCCTTAGAAGGAAAGGTTTCAGAACACATGGGATCTAGCAACTGTAAGAACACAGACAACAAATCCACCCCAGCCTGGGGTAAGGGGGTGAGGGGGAGGAAGAGCTAAACCCTGAAGGAGGGAGGAGGTGTATCCTCCAGGGAGCAGGTGATAGCAACTAGAGGGGTGTTTGGTAGGTGTGGTTTCATCTTCCCATACTGGATCAGGAGCCTGGGTCCACTTTCTCTTCACTCAGCCACTAGGCAGCTTAGACTCAGCTCTGCCAAGTTCCAGGTCTTCAAGCTCAGTAAGTGTGAACCCCTAGCTTCATCTTTCTTTATGCCATGATTTTCCCCTTCATTTAATTTCCCCTGTCACATTTAACTTTTCAAACTTGTGAGTTTTTAACCTTTCCAGCTTCTTCTTCTTTTTTTTTGGAGACAGAGTCTCACTCTGTCGCCCTGGGTGGAATGCCATGGTGTCATCATAGCTCACAGCAACCTTGAAGTCCTGGGCTCAAGCACCCTGCCTCAGTTTTTCTATTTCTATTTATTTAATTATTTTATTATTTTTTTTTCTTAGAGACAGAGTCTCACTTTATCACCCTTGGTAGAGTGCCGTGACATCAGTCACAGCAACCTCCAGCTCTTGGTTTTTATTATATAAAGGAGGTTTTTATTATATAAAAATAAATAAATAAATAAATAAATAGGCTCGGTGCCTGTGGCTCAAGCGGCTAAGGCGCCAGCCACATACACCTAAGGTGGCGGGTTTGAATACGGCATGGGCTTGCCAAACAACAATGCCACGGCACTCTACCCAGGGGAACAACTTGAGGCTCTGTCTCAAAAAAAAGAATAAAATAAATAAATAAATCGCCCTCAGTAGAGTACCATAGCATCACACCGCTCACAGCAACCTCCAACTCTTGGGCTTAGGCAATTCTCTTGCCTCAGCTTCCCGAGTAGCTGGGACTACAGGCGCCTGCCACAACGCCTGGCTATTTTTTTGTTGCAGTTCAGCTGGGGCCGGGTTTGAACCCTCCACCCTTGGTATAGGGGGCCGGTTCCCTACTCACTGAGCAACAGGCGCTACCCAGACAAGGAGTAAATAAATTAAGTCCCCTTCCTTCTTGGCTCTCATCTGCTAGGGGCTCTCCCACCCATCTTTAAGAGCCAGTTCTGAGTATTCTTCCTCTAGAAGACCTTCCTTGACTCCTTTTCTGACATAGAGCCCCCTTCTTGGGCAGTGCTTCTTCAAGAACCACAAACAAGGCTGTGTGTGAGGTATCACTGGGTGTTGGTGTGTTTCTTTTATTATTTCTTTTCTTTTCTTTTTTTTTTTTTTTTTTTGAGACAGAGCCTCAACCTGTCCCCCTGGGTAGAGTGCGATGGCATCATAGCTCACAGCAACCTCCAACTCCAGGGCTCAAGCGAGTCTCCTGCCTCAGTCTCCCAAGTAGCTGGGACCACAGGCACCTGCCACAATGCCCGGCTATTTTTTTGTTGCAGCTGTCATTGTTGTTTGGTGGGCCCAGGATGGATTCAAACCTACCACCTAGGTGTATGTGGCTGGCACCTTAGCCACTTGAGCCATAGGCACCGAGTCTCATCCTCCAACTCTTGAACTCAAGCAATCCTCTTTCCTCAGTAGTTCTATTTTTTTTTTTTTTTTAGTAGAAATGGGGTCTCACTTTTGCTCAGGCTGGTCTCGAACTTGTGAGCTCAAGCATTCCACCCCCCTTGGCCTCCCAGAGTGCTAGGATTATAGATATGAGCCACTGTGCCTGACTATCTTGGTGTGTTTCTGCAATGATAAGGGATACTGCAGACAGTGAATGTCCTCAGGCTCCCATGAAACTTTGTAAATCCCACAGGCGTGCCACATTCTGTAGGGGACTCACACCAGCAGCAGATACTGCCATTTCTCACAAACCAAAGGACCTATAGCCCTGATAACTGAGGTTTGAGAGGGATTCAGGGATTTGGCCATAGTTGTTCAGCAGGCAAGTGGGAGCACAAGGACTAGGCTCTGGAGCCTGACTTCCTGAGAAGCCCACCTTATACAGCCACTGCCTGCCATCTATGGCTTGTAAGGAAGGCAGACATGCAGCCTGGCACAGATAGACTGAGGTAGGAGCCCTGGGCTGGTCCAGGCCTGGGGAGACAAGAAGGCCTTGGGGAGGCACTAGCCTAGCTGGAGGGAAGGGGCATAGGAAGGGCCCAGTGACACACTTAAGCTGAGCCCTGAAGGGTCAAGCCACAGATGGTGTGAGCTGGGCTGGAGCAGGTAAGAATTCTGCTTTCTGGCTCGGTGCCTGTGGCTCAATCGGCTAAGGCGCCAGCCACATATACCTAAGGTGGCGGGTTCGAATCCCCAGCCCGGGCCCACCAAATAACAATGATGGCTGCAACCAAAAAATGGCCGGGTGTTGTGGCGGGCGCCTGTGGTCCCAGCTACTTGGAAGGCTGAGGCAGGAGACTTGCTTGAGCCCAGGAATTGGAGGTTGCTATGAGCTGTGATGCCATGGCACTCTACCCAGGGGGATAGCTTGAGGCTCCGACTCAAAAAAAAAAAAAAGAATTCTGCTTTCCCCAGTTCAGCAGCCTCCCAGTGCTGCCAGCTGGGTGTTCTCCCTGCCACTTGACCTTCCTCTACAAAACTTCCCAAGGGGCCTGGTTCCTACCCTCTCCTGGGTCAGGCATTTGCTCTGGACTCCTCTGGCCCAGCTGCTGAGGCCACACTGCCATTAATCATGGCTCCATATCACTTATCCCAGCAGTAACTCACCTCTTGGGCCATGAATGGGGGGTAACTCCACTGCTTAGATGGCTGCTGCATGGGGGATCCTTCAGCATTATTATCATCTTCATCATCCCAACTTCCATTGACTGTGCTTAGTCAGCCTCCTGAAATCTGGGCCAGTCTTATAGCCATGAGGACACAAGGAAGCCTCTGAAGTTTTCTCTTCTTGGGCTTGAAACTTCCTCCCAGGGCTGTGTCTCCTATGCAAGTTATTTAAATTCCCTGCACCTCAGTTTCCTTCTCTATAAAGGGGATAATAGTTGTCCTGAATTCATGGAGTTGTTGTGGGATATAGTGAGAGGATACAGAGAGAAAAACATTGGGCTAGGTACAGTGGCTCATGCCTGTAATCCTACCCCTGTGGGAGGCTGAGGTGGGTGGATTGCTTGACTTCAGGAGTTCAAGACCAACAGGAGCAAGAGTGAGACCCCCATCTCTACTAAAAAAGCAAGCAAACAAAAAACTACTAGGTGGGCCTTGTGGCAGGTGTCTGTAGTCCCAGCTACTCTGGATGCTGAGGTAGAGGATTGCTTGAGCCCAAGAGTTTGAGGTTTTGGCACTCTGCCCAGGGTGACAAGTGAGACTCTGTCTCAAAAAGACCAAACAAACAAAAAAACAAGACAATTTAGTAAGGCTGAATAGACAAATGTGTAGTACATGTAATAAATTTCTACTTTTAGGTCGTGCTTGGTAGCTCATGCCTGTAATCTTAGTACTCTGGGAGGCTAAGGTGGGTGGATTGCCTGAGCTCAGGAGTTCAAGATCAGCCTGAGCAAGAGCTGGACCCCATCTCTAAAAATAGGCGAGTGTTGTGTCAGGTGCCTGTAGTTCCAGCTACTTGGGAGGCTGAAGCAAGAGGATTTTGTTTGAGCTTCGAGTTGCTGTGAGCTGCAGTGATGCCTGGCACTCTACCAAGGGTGACAAAGTGAGACTCAGTCTCAAAAAACTTTTTTTCCATTTCTATTGTTTTTTTTGAGACAGGTTCTCACTCTGTCACTTGAGCTAGAGTGCAGTGGTATAATCGTAACTACCTTCGACTTCAAACTCCTGAGCTCAAGTGATCTTCCTGGCTCAGCCTCCCAACTACCTGGGACCACGGGCACACACTACTAAGAGGGCAAAGACCAAAAATAAAAGATTATTCCGAAATGTAAAACAAAAGGAAACGGAGTCCAGGTTCTATGTGGGCAACTTCGACCTTTATTTCCACCTGGGTGTGGGCAAGCTGAGTTTGGAAGGAAGTCAGTAGGTGGGTTAAAGTGGATAGGGATTTTAAAAGGGTTGGAAGGGGGGCAGCACCTGTGGCTCAAAGGCGTAGGGCGCCAACCCCACAAACCAGAGGCGGCAGGTTCAAACCTGGTCCTGGCCAAAAACTGCAAAAAAAAAAAAAAAAAAGGGCTGGAAGGGTAGGGGTTGGCATAGTCTTTTTTTTTTTTTTTTTTTGAGACGGAGCCTCAAGCTATCCCCTGGGGAGTGTGCCATGGCATCACAGCTCATAGCAACCTCCAATTCCTGGGCTCAAGCAAGTCTCCTGCCTCAGCCTTCCAAGTAGCTGGGACCACAGGCGCCCGCCACAACGCCCGACCATTTTTTGGTTGCAGCCATCATTGTTGTTTGGTGGGCCCGGGCTGGGGATTCGAACCTGCCACCTTAGGTGTACGTGGCTGGTGCCTTAGCCGATTGAGCCACAGGTGCCAAGTCAAGGCATATTCTTTCTTTCCTGAGGGGGACGTTCTATGCATTTATTTCCTCCTGGCAGGTGGGTTCTATTTGGGCGGATCCCTCCATTTGACTCTATCATCCCAATCTTTTTAATCTATTATAAGGAGGCAGGATGATGGGTGTGGTATCTTTTTGACTGTTTCCTGCTGGATGAGGGGCATCCTGGACTGTCTGTAAGGAAAATGGGAGGGAGAAGGGAATGGTGTTTATAGGCACTTTCTTGGGTCTTTAGTCTGAACTGGTTGATATCCAAGTAGGGCAAGGATAGGAGCTGTTGTTTCTTGGGTGACTGCCTGGTCAATAATTTGGGAGATGAGGCAGAGGATTATTGGTCTGAAACTGAGAATGAGAAAGACCATAATTCATGGCCCTAAAATAGGAAATAACCAAGGAGGCCACGATTCCACCACCACCACCACCACCACCACGAGTGTAGAGTAGCCTGAGGGTGCAGTAAATCACAATCAATTCCCACCACCAAGATCTGCTTGTTTTAGAAGACCTTTGTAAGATGGCACCAAAGTTGTACCCTTGTCTATCAGAAAAGACATTGACTTACCTTCCATTAGCAAAATACCTGGAGTTCAAATTTCCTGATTGAAGGGGCATTCTGATTTTCCGGGGATCATCAGTCTTCTGCTGATAGGCTTAAAAGGTTGGGAAGTTTCACTAGGTCCTGGGAGTGGCTGCAAACCAGATTTTCAGAAAGACCTGGGCAGTCAGACTTTCAGTGAGGACCTCCCACAGGCTGGACATGATTTGCAATGGGCACTACTTTGCTGCCCTTAAAACACGGTCCCTGGGGGAAGATTTGGTTCTTTCAGAGTGCCCCCAGGAGTTTCAAGTAGCTGGATTTTGTCTAATGGTGGAAGCCAATAACTGGAGTTCTGAGAGGTCACAAGATCTCGGTGGGGGAGGTGGGAGTAGGGGTAGGGGGGTTGGGGGACAGCGGGAGGGTGGAGTGGGGGAGGGTGTTACAGGGCCCTGCAGGGATTTTGGATTTTTTTTTTTTTCAGATATCAGGTGCTGGCTGAGAGAAAATGCTAATAGGGTGGAGGTGAGGATATCATATAAATCCTGCCATGTCAGTTCATATGATTGGGTTAGATATCTAAATTCTTTTTTTTTTTTTGTTTGAGACAGAGCCTCAAGCTGTCCCCCTGGGTAGAGTGCTGTGGCATCACAGCTCACAGCAATCTCCAACTCCTGGGCTCAAGTGGGTCTCCTGCCTCCGCCTCCCAAGTAGCTGGGACCACAGGCACCGGCCACAACGCCCGGCTATTTTTTTTTTTTTTTTGGTTGCAGCTGTCATTGTTGTTTTTTTGGCCGGCCTGGGCTGGATTTGAACCCACCTTAGGTGTATGTGGCTGATGCCTTAGCTGCTTGAGCCACAGGCACCACGCCCATAGCTCATTTTTTCGTGTTCATTTTATGTTCTGTTAGTTTTGGGAAGTTCTCTCCTAATTCTTTAATAAAGTAACAACATAATTCTTTAATTAAAATAATAAAATTATTTTTATAGCCAAAAATCATAAATGTTTGTGGTGTACAATATGATGTTTTAATATTTTATGTACACATATACATCTATATTGTGGAGTGGCTAAATTGAACTAATTAGCATAGGTGCTGACTCCCATGCTTACTTTTTTTTTGTGGTGAGGACACTTAAAACTTACTCTTGGCAATTTTTAAGCACACAACCTGTTGTTACTAACTACAGTCACTATGTTGTGGCACAGAAGCTGTGAGTTTGTGCTCTGTGTGTCCAACCAGGATTTCCTATCCTTTGACCAGCATCTCCTAGCCTCCCAGCACTGTCCCCAGCCCTCAGCCAAACATGATCACCATCCTCTCTCCTCTGCTGGGAGTTTGACAGTTTTAGATTCCAAGTATAAGAGATGATAAAACAAGGTTCACTTTACTTATCTTCAACCAAGGAGACTGTGCTTTCTTATTTTTTAAATGGTATGTTAAAAAGTATTTTTAAAAGTATAGTCTAAATAGCAAATCTGTCTGTCTTTTTTTTGACACAAAGCCTGACTCTGCTACCCTGGGTAGAGTGCCGTGGCATCATAGCTCACAGCAGCCTCAAACTCCTGGGCTCAAGGAATCCTCCTGCCTCAGCCTCCAGAGTAGTTGGGACTACAGGTGTTAGCCACGTACGCCTGGCCAAATTTTCACCCACAGGCAGCCCTGCTCTGATGTGGCCGAGGCACTGTAAGTGTCTGAGCTTGACCCAGCTCCCTGCCCTCACCCTCATGCCACAGGGCGGACCTTAGTGGTGTTTAATGTCTGTGTACAGAGTTCACGAGTTTTTTACTTTGTTGAATAAAATCACAAATAGATGGTTTTTGGTTGGTGGAAGTATCCCGACACTGGCTGCTCTGGGTCCTGTGCCAGCAGTGTGTGTGCCTCTTGCCAGCTGCCTGGTGCTTGCTGCTTCCAAAGCACCATCTGCAGCAGTGCAAACGTGTTTGGTGTCTGGCTTATTTTACTTATATGTGTATTTTGTATGTATTTTTATGTATTTCAGGTGAATTTTTATAAGCTCTTTTGGATAAATGAGCCACATTTGTTTTTACATTTTTCCTTTTAAGGGTTTACAAAAAATGGGTTCAGTTCAGTGACATGGCTGGTTATTATCACTGTTCCTGCATGTTCTGGGGGGAAAAAGTATGTTCTCTAATTGTTGAGAAATGTGTTCTATTAATATATATGTTCAGAAAGTTACCTTTTTAGTTAGACTTTGATTGTACTGTGAACCCAATAATAGAGACTCTGTAAAAGAAAGACATTTGAGAGTAGGCCTGTGCAGGGGGCTGTCGCCGGAGTAGATGCTGTGTGTGTTCTGGGAGGCAAAGGAAGACAAAGGTTTTTTTTTTTTGAGACAGAGACTCAAGCTGTCCCCCTGGGTATAGTGCTGTAGCATCACAGCTCACAGCAACCTGCAACTCCTGGGCTCAAGCAAGTCTCCTGCCTCTGCCTCCCGAGTAGCTGGGACCACAGGTGTCTGCCACAACGCCCGGCTATATTTTTTGGTTGCAGCCATCATTGTTGTTTGGTGGGCCCAGGCTGGATTCGAACCCACCACCTTGGGTGTATGTGGCTGGCACCTTAGCCATTTGAGCCACAGGCGCTGAGCCAAGACAAAGGTTTTTAAAGGAAAAACATGGAGGATTACGTAACTCTTTTGAAATGATTATCCTTGGCTGCAAGATTCAATGACAAGGGTGATACCAACCTGGCACTGGACAGGTCATTGCCAGGCAGACATCCTCCCCAAAGTATTTTTTGAGACGGCTGCAATGGTTTCTGTGCTTTTTAGAAACCTGAGGGGAACTTCAGGCTGCAGACCACACAGATGGCAGGACTATCCAGAGGCTGAGTCCCAACACCCAAGCCTGGTGCAGCTTAAACAGTGGAGTGATGGGCAAGGGAGGGTGATGGCACAGCCAGTAGGGAGCCCTGTGTGCCGAGAAGCAGATCTGAGCACCGGTGAGATGCGGTTCCAGGCCTGCTGTTCTCCCTGAGGGGCTCCCGCTGCAGAGAGAACACCAGGAGCCGCCCGCACCCACACATGTGAGTTCATAGTTACTGGTTTTATATTCTACAAACCATGTATTACAGGTCACTAAAAAGCACCTTCTCCAAAAAGAGCCAACCAAGAATAGTAAGACCCTGAAATCACTTATAAAATGCCCATTAATTCTTTTAACTATCAAGAAATAAATTTGTGTGTGTGTGTGTGTGTGTGTGTTTGAGACACAGTCTCACTCTGTCATCCTGGGTAGAGTGCCATGGCATCACAGTTCACAGCAACCTCAGACTCTTGGCCTTAATTTTTTTTTTTTTTTTTTGGAGACGGAGCCTCAAGCTATCCCCCTGGGTAGAGTGCTGTGGCATCACAGCTCACAGCAACCTCCAGCTCCTGGGCTTAGGTGATTCTCTTGCCTCAACCTCCTGAGTAGCTGGGACTACAGGTGCCCACCACAATGCCCAGCTAACATTCTTTCTTTCTTGATAACTGTTATTTCCGAGTACTGAATTTTTCCCATTATCTCTGTACTCCTCTCTAAAATTCATATAAGATCTATGCTAGGAATTTTTATCCTATTTTCTTTCTTTTTTTTTTTTATATCAGTATTTTATTTTTTGGCTGGGGCTGGGTTTGAACCTGCTACCTCTGGAATATGGGGCTGGCGCCCTACCCTTTTGAGCCACAGGCGCTGCCCTATCCTATTTTCTTAAAAGTTTCTGTCTCTTGTTTTTTCTTTCAATGCTGCACTCCAGTTAATTTCCCCTGACCTTTCTCCCTGTTCAGAATTCTCTCTGCATCTCCATCTACTCTTCTTTGTAATTGGTCCTTTGAGTGTTTAGTTCTAGGGATTGTATGTTTCATATTGGTAATTATTTATGAATATTTTTACAAATCTGTCTGGTTTTTATATTTTATTTTTCTTTTTATGAATGTGACTCTTCTTTTACATTCTTAATAGTTTTTGGTATATGTATTTCATAGCATTTTTTCAGATTTTCTTTTATCTCATTAAATTAGGTTTTTAATCCCTTTTATTGTAAATGCTGACTCTTGCTCAATATGCTTATTTCCTATTTTAAAAATACTTCTGGATTCTAAACTGACTCTTGGTAGGTTGTTGTTTTCCGAGCCCTTTTCTTCCAGCCCTACCCCCTTCCTGGTGCAGATCTGATGTCCTGGGCGGTTTAGATTCTGGGCCTCGTGGACCTGGCAACATCTGTTGTTTTTGACATTGACATGTCAGCACAGGCATTTCTGTGTTGTGAAGTTAGGGAGTGTTTGTAATGAACACAGACAAAACACAGGTCTGGTGTCTTCCTTTCCCATGGGAGAGTCTCTTTTTTCCCAAAGGCCTTGCAAAGACACGTTGCCTTATTGTGTCTCTGTCCTGGAAAGCGGAGTTTTTACTGCCCTTGTCAGTGAGGGTGAAACCCTTGGAGGTCTCCGTCTGTCTGCAGGGTCCTGGTTCCAGTTTCCCAACTTCAAGGCCTCACCCCTTGCCTTGGCGGCATTGAACCCCCAGCCTGAAGCCTGTTACTGAAACAACATCCCAAGTGTCTCCTGGTACCAGCTCATCCTCAGCGGTGCTCTGATGTTCAAGTTTTTATTTCCAACCCCCAAGGTTTTTAGTTCTTTTTCTTTTTAGGGCCCTAACTGTGTCTTATTCTCACTGCACGCACTTGCACATGCCAGTTTTCTGTGTGATAGTCTGGATGTTGGCCTTTCCAAATCTCCTGTTGAAATTTGATCCCCAGGGCTGGAGGGGAGCCTGGTGGGAGGTGTTTGGGTCCTGGGGTGGATCCTTCTTGAATGGGTTGGAGCCCCCTACTCCGTAATGAGTGGTGAAAGCTGGATGTGTAAAGGTGCCTGGCACCCACTCCTCCCTCTCTTGCTCCTTCTTGTGCCACATGACCGTCAATGAAAAGGACCCCAAACTCTGTAAAGTGATTTAAAGAGGCTTATTCTGAGCCAAGTTTGAGGACCATGGCTTGGGACCACACCCAAGAAGACTTGAGTAAGTGGTCTTGCCAGGGCTGGGTGACAGTTTGGTTTTATGCATTTCAGGGAGACAAGAATTACAGGTAAAGTCATAAATCAACACGTGGATGGCTTACATTGGTTTGGCCTGAAAAAGTGAGACATCTGGGGCGGTGCCTGTGGCTCAAGGAGTAGAGCGCTGGCCCCATATGCCGGAGGTAGCGGGTTGGGAGCTAGCCCTGGCCAAAAACTGTAACAACAACAACAAAAAGTGAGATATCTGGAAGAGGGGGCTTACAGGTAATAGGTGGGCTTAAAGATTCACTGGTTTGTAGTTGGTTAAAGAAATGAAACTTTGAGAGCTTGCTAGTGCTGAGTTGACCAGAACTAGTGAAAGTGGGAATCCTCTTCTTGTTCCTGATCTTAGAGTAAAAGCTTTTTCACCATTGAATACAATGCATGTAGGCTTTTTTTTTTTTTTTGAGATAGAGCCTCAAGCTGTCACCCTGGGTAGAGTGCTGTAGCATCACAGCTCACAGCAACCTCCAACTCCTGGGCTCAAGTGAGTCTCCTGCCTCAGCCTCCCAAGTAACTGGGACCACAGGTGCTCGCCACAACGCCCAGCTATTTTTTTTTTTTTTGGTTGCAGCCATCATTGTTGTTTGGTGGACCCAGGCTGGCTTTGAACCCACCACCTTAGGTGCATGTGGCTGGCGCTTAGCCACTTGAGCCACAGGCACTGAGCCCATGTAGGCTTTTTATATGTGGCTTTTATTATTTTGAGATAGTTTTCTTCTATTTCTCATTTGTTGAATCTTTTAAGATGATTTTTTTTCTGGATAATTGGAAATGGTCATGTGGTTTTTGCCCTTTGTTTGTTAATATGGCATATTGGATGGATGGGTGTTTAAGTTTACATCCCACAGGGACAGGGCATAGTCATGGTGCATAATCCTTTTAATTTGCTGTTGAATTTGTTTTGCTGATATTTTATTGAGATTTTGAACCAATATTTATCAGAGATATTTATCTATAGTTTTCCTTCCTTGCAGTATCTTTGGTTTGGGTATTAGGTAATGAGGGCCTGACAGAATACGCTTGGAAGTGTTTCCTCTTCTTTATTCACTTTTCTTTTTTTTTTTTTGGAGAATTTGAAGAGTGTTAGTTCTTTAAATATTTGGTAGAATTCTCCAATGAAGTCAGCTGGTCCTGGGATTTTTTTTTTTTTTTGAGAGGTTTTTGATTACTGATTCCATCTCCTTACTGGCTACTGGTCTGTTCAGATTTTATTTTTCATTATGAGTCAGTCTTGGCAGGTTGTAAATTTTTATAAACATGCCATTTCTTCTACATTATCCAGTTTGTCAGCATGCAGTTGTACATAGCACTCTTATGATCCTTCTCATTTTTGTGGCACTAGCTGCCGTGTCCCCTCCTTTCTTTCTGATTTTAGTTAGTTAATCTAACAGAGGTTTTATTAATACTGTTGATTATTTTAAATAACAGCTATAAGTTTCATTGATTTTTTATATCGTTTTTCTATTCTATTTCTTTAATCTCTGCTCTGTCCTTTAATTTCCCCTTCCTTCCGCTAACTTTAGTTTTTTTCCTCTTTTTCTCCTTCCTTGAGGTTTAGTTTGGATGTTAATGTGAGTGAGATCTTTCTTTTCTTTTATAAGTGAGCCTTTACAGGTATCAGCTTCTCCTTGACCAGTTCTTTCACTGTCCCCTCAGTTGGGTTTGTGGTGTTTTCTTTTCAATTGTCTTGAGGTATTTTCTATATCTTTTGCGACTTCTTAGGCCCATTGGTTGAGTTACAGGGGTCCTCAAACTTTTTAAACAGGGGCCCAGTTCACTGTCCCTCAGACCGTTGGAGGGCTGGACTATGGGAGTTGGCTGCTAAGCAGGACAGGCAGTGGCAGCAAAAACACCCAGTGGGCCAGATAAATGTCCTAGTTGGGCCTGCATGTGGCCCGGGGCCGTAGTTTGAGGACACCTGGTTGAGAGTGTGTTGTTTGATGTCCACGCATTTGCGGATCTTCCTGTTTTCCATCTGCTCTTATTTCTAGTGTCTTTCCACGGTGATTGGAAAAAGACACCCTATATAATTTCAATATTTAAAATTTGTTGGGATTTGTTTTGTGGCTTAGGGTAGGGTGTGTCCTGGAAAATGTTCCATGTATCCTTGATAAAAATACAGCTATGTGATAGGAGAAGTAGGGGTGCTTACTAAAGAAGATAGAAGGGCCATGGTGCGAGGACGATGGCGCCTCAGCCCCCTGCCACCTTCGGACTGCACACGGCTCTCCCAGACACTGCCCTCAGCGCCAGTCATCTGAAATCGCTTCCTTTTCAAGGGTGATTTTGGTTTGGGAAAAGCCAGAAGTCGCAGGGCATTAAATCTGGGCTGTAATGGGGCTGAGTCGCCTGATGTTTAGTCAGAAACCCTGCAGCAGCCTTGACGCACTGGCGGCGGTTATGGCGACGGAGCTGCCAGTTGCCAGCGGCTGCAGCAGTTTGGGTGGTGGTACTTTTTTTTTTTTGAGACAGAGTCTCAAGCTGTCACCCTGGGTAGAGTTCAGTGGCATCTTAGCTCACAGCAACCTCCAACTCCTGGGCTCAAGCGATCCTCTTACCTCAGTTTTTCTATTTTTAGTAGACATGGGGTGGGGGTGTCTCACTCTGGCTCAGGCTGGTCTCGAACTCGTGAGCTCAGGCAATCCACCCGTCTTGGCCTCCCAGAGTGCTGGGTTACCGGCAGGAGCCACGGTGGCCAGGTGTCCGGACTGGTGGCGGCTACTCAGTAACTGTTCATACTTTTGCCGGGAGGTGCCTTCCCCACCAAAAATGCAGGTCCCTGCGGGGTCTGGAGGCTCCCTCGGGTGTGGAAATGGTGGTGACCCCCAGGGAAGGTGGCCGCAGACCCCTGCTCGTCCCCAGAGATTTGGTAGCGGTTCGCACGCAGTAGGTCATCAGCACATGCAAGACGAAGCAGCCAGATGCATTTTGTCAGGCACGTTTCAGGCCAAGCTCCTGCGTCAAAGTCTCCCGCACAGGAGTTTCTGGAATCCAGATCAGCTTCTGGGTCGCGCACTCCCAGCGCCTCCCCTCGCGCACTCGGGGTCCTGCTTGCTGCGGGCCCTCCAGATGACGCCATCCCGACGGCCCCGGGCTCTCCAGGAAGCATGTGTTTGGCTCTCATCGCACTTCCCAGAGACCTTCTGATCTTCCAACTGGTTTCCATGAGGAATGTTCAAGCCTCACCCAAACTTAGACGCAGATTTGGTTCTCTGCCCGCACGGGGGCGCACCTGCCTGCGCGGTGCACTGGCAGCTTTCCAGCCTCCACCCCTGTGTGTTCCAGCCACTCTCTCCTGTTACCGGGTCATCTGGATGTTGGAGAACCTCCACTGTATTAACAATGTCTGCACAGACCTTCTATATATTCTGCTGACGGGTTGAGTAATTTACATATGCCTGTTTGATCCAGTCTGTCTGTAGCAGTGTTCAAGCCCTCTGCTTCCTTATTTATCTTCTGGTTGCTCCATCCATAAACTGGAAAATAGCCCTATATGTTTTCTTTGTAGTCACCATTGCAACTACATAAAGCATCTGAAAGTTCCATTTCAAGCTGGTAACTGCTTCTACCACGTACAAAAACTCTGCTCTTAAAAAGTCCTACCCTTCCACTTTGGTGTTGATGTCACAAAAGACATTCTTATATACTGAGTGAAATAGCTTTCTAGTTTTTATGTGTTTGTTACTTAAATTCTGCACAGGCTGCGTGGAGCCTGTAATCCCAGGGCTTTAGAAGGCCAAAGTGGAAGGTTTGCTTGAGGCCAGGAGTGACCAGCTTAGACAACATAGCAAGAAACTGACCTCTAAAAAAACAAAACAAAAACAAACAAACAAACAAACAAACAAAAAACTAGGTTCGGTGCCTGTAGCTCAGTGAATAGGGTGCTGGCCACATACACTGAGGCTGGTGGGTTTGATCCTGGCCAGGGCCTACTAAACAACAATGATAACAGAAACAAAAAAATAGCTGGGCATTGTTGCAGGTACCTGTAGTCCCAGCTATTCAGGAGGCTAAGGTAAGAGAATCGCTTAAAGCCCAAGAGTTTGAAGTTGCTGTGAGCTGTGATGCCATGACAGTCTACCAAGAGCAACACAGTGAAACTATCTTGAAAACAAAAGAAAACAAACAAACAAACAAACAAAAACACCTAGCCAGGTGTGGTGGCATGAAGTTGCAGTCCCGGCTACTTGGGAAGCTGAGGCAGAGGATTGTTTGAGTTGAGGGGTTCAGGGCTGCAGTGAACGCACCACACACGTTAGAGGAAGTCCCTGTCTCTAAAAATAAATAAGCAAATTCTACATGATAATTAAAAGTGAATTTATGCATTCAAAAACCCTAATACAGGTTACTATATTTATCTGTGTATTTACTTTTACTGAAGAACTTCACATTTTTATGTTATTGCCTGGTACCCTTTCACCTCAAAGGACTCCTCTTAGTGTTTCTTGCAGATCAGGGCTAGTGATTACAAATGCCCTCCTTTTGTTTATCTGGGAAAGTCTCAATTTCTTCTTGATTTTAAATAATTTTCTTTCTTTCTTTCTGACAGTCTCACTCTGTACATGGGTAGAGTGGTGTGGTGCTGTAGCTCACAGCAACCTGAAACTCTTAGTCTCAAGTGATCCTCCTGCATCAGCCTCCCAAGTAGGTGGAACTACAGGCTCCCACCACAATGCCTGGCTAGTTTTTCTATTTTTAGTAGACATGGAGTCTTCTTCTGGCTCAGGCTGGTCTCAAAATCCTGAGCTCAGTCAATCCACTCACCAGATGGCTGACTGGAGGCAGCTTTCCACAGAGGCTCCTGTTCAGATGGAGAATTAAAGGACAGAAGTTTAGCAAGTAAGCTGATGGTTTGGAGCTGAGCCAAGAGAGAAGGTTGAAGAATGCACATCAACCCTGCTGAGGTGAGCTGTGACCCCAAGGAAACAAACAATAGATACAAAATCCATTGCCAAGCAGATGTGAGTCCCCTCCCCCATGAGAATGACTCATAGTATACTCTATACAAAAAAGTGAGTAGAGTTCAGATCGCCTCCTATTTTATCCCATGGGAGAGACCCTTTAAAAACCAGAACTCCTATCCTAGAGAGGACTTATGAACGGCCATGGCACTCTCCCACCAGGCATAAAACTGCATAAAACTGTATATATTCTCTACCTGCAATTCTGAACTCACAGCACTCCCTTCCACTCTCATCCCAAGTCTAGGGGCCTGCCCCCCATGGAGTCCAGATTCTTGGGCATTTTCTTGAGAGGTGTGGACAGGGTGTAGGCTGTTGCTGGGTTGTGCTGATTCTGTGGCACAAGAGTAAAGAGAAGATGGTGAACTGAGGGAACCATACAGGAAAGAGCGAGGCAGTGTCCCATGGCACAGAGCATCAGTGGCAGCAGTGGGAACAATAGGGCTCACACCCCTGGGGATATTTTGGAGAGACACTCCCTGCCTCTCTGGGCAACCAAAGGAAGCTGGGCATCTTCTTTGGTGGCAGCCACCAGCGGAACAGATCTGGGATGGAAATGTAGGCCCCATGAGTAAAGGGTGTGTATGCCTGAGGTGGTCCCTGCAGTGGGGACGTGCACAGAGATGGCATACTCCCAGGGCAAGGCTGAGCCAGAAGGACTGCTTTAGTGAGCCTAAGAAGCACCTGGTCATGAGGGGATCATAGCTAAGACAAAGGCAGGAGGGCAGAGGCTGGAAGTGAGAGCTGAGTGTGAGCTCTAACTGTACCTGCCCCAACAGACTGCAGCTGAGACAGACACACCAGCTCCAGGCAGCAGCCTAGACCAGGGCTGAGTCACAGTTTCTGTGAACTCAAACAGTGCCTGGTCCACAGGGGAATATAGCCGGGACAGAAACAAATTCGCAAAATTGTTCTGTTCTGTCAGCAACATCAATCAGGGGTGGGGCTGGAACTGAGTGAACTGCCCCAGCTTCCATTAAGGACATGAGGTTGTCAGGCCTCAGCTCCCCCTTCTGGACAGTGGCAGAGAGTGGAGGCCTGGCTGAGGAGACATAGATCTCCCAGTGACTCAGGCAGGTGCAAAGCCCTGGAGCATCTGCTTATTAGAGGGAACTGGGTCACAGCCTTGCCGGGTTACGAGTGACTGGGTGTGACAGAAGTGCAAGGTGGGGAAGGAAGTATCAACCTTCCCAGACTAATTCATTTGCTGGGTGGGTCCTTCTGACCTCATGGAGCACCGGAGTGAGTCACACTTGAGCTGCCAGCAGACCTCTGCTATCTAGTTGCTAAAGATCTTTTGAACTCCCCTACCTGAGACTGGTACTGACTGGGACAATTGATTTGGACCATTTTAACTGGGCCTATCACCCAAGAACTATCCAAAGTGGTACCTGGGTGTGTGGTTGTGGGAAGGTTTGATTTTCCTTTT
>CAUYQV010105888.1:0-27411 GCA_963574575.1 Galagoides demidoff | reverse complement strand
GTTAAGTGCCATTCACACAATTGATTATCTAAAGTTGATTACCTAGGAGCATATCGCAAGTACAAGTTGGATCTATCAAGGTGTAGAACACAAATGTCTTAATCCTGTAATTGGGTAAAAGTGGTGAAGGCTATGTTGTTTAGTAGGATGTAAGCACTCCAATTTGTACAAATAATCAACACATTGAATCTCATAAGGGCATAAATGTATTTATGATCTATGCACAAATGACTGAATAAAAAAATTAACATAATAAATAATAAAAAAAATAAAGTTGATTCCCTAGACACCTTTCAAAATCATGCCTAAGACTGGAATACATTTTCTTTCTTAGAATGTGGGAGACAGACATCAAAGTAGGCTCCATGATCTTCACCTTCTGTTCATAGTTTTACCTAAGACCTTCATCTTGATTGTGGGCAGGAAGTCTAACTTGCTTCAAACAAACAAAATGTGACAAAAGTGATGGCCTGTCATTCCCGTGCTTATGTTATGTTTTATGAGACCCAGTTATACTTGCAAACTCCCTCTCTTCCTCCCTTGCTGGATTTGAAGGAGCAAGGCTACCACACGGTACAGGGTCTATAGAGAGGGTCATGTGGGAATAACTGAGGATTGGTTTCTAAGAGCTGATCGCAACTTTTGACCAACAGCTACCAAGGAACGGGGATGCGTGGGCTCACTGCTGCAAGGAATCAATTCTGTCATTAACATGAGTAAGCTCAGACGTGGATACATCACCAGTTGAGCTTCCCAACGAAACTGAGCTCTGGCTCACTCGGATCGCAGCCTTTAGAGAGGACCATCTGTCATGCTACGCTGCTAACCCACAGAAATGGGGAGCTAATAAATACTTGTTGTTCTAAGCCACTGAATTTTTGAATACCTGAAATATTCAGGGAAGTGAAACTGTTCTGACAAGAACACCAGAGACAAAATAAAAAATGCACATATGTATACATAGAGATACATAAACAAACTGGCTTTTTTGAGGAGAACAGCTGAATTTAGTAAAAACAACACCTTCTTTGAAAACTGGTTGAATTAAAACTATCACTCTCTAATTGGTGACAGTTGGATGGATTCAACAAACCACTTCCCAAGCTGTTGGTAAATAGTCTCCTTAGGTTATATCCATTGAACAGCTAATGGTCAATGCCAACTGAAGAGATTTTGCCTGGTTTTAAGATATGTGCTTAGAGCAAGGCTGTCGAAATGTTCTGGAGCTGCAGAATATTATTCAGTGGTCACCTTCCCTCCTCCAACCCTAGTCATTCCTATGTACCAATTAAAATTTGCACCATACAATCTGTGTGGACTTTCTAGGAGGTTTATTTTTTCATTAAGGGGGTCAAGTCCTCATTGTCAAACAAATTGGATTCATTGTAACTGTACTTTCCTTACAAGTGGCCTTCCTGTAGCTAACTACTTACTACCCATTCTCTAATTCAGGTCAGATTCAGAACCTCGGCGAGGTATAGCTGACACTGTCCCATCTAATCTGATTTAGACAGGTTTCATGTGTACGTGAAGAGCAATTACACAAAGCCCTGGGAATCATGCAGCTCCTTCTTCGTTTCTTTCCTCCTTTGGGAGAGACCCTGCCTATTTTTCCTCTGCTCTCAGCTCAGTTCTTGCCACGTAGTAGACACTTAAATATTTGGGAGCTTTTATTTTTCCGAATGGTTTTGCATGGATATGAACGTACATTTTCACCTCCAAGTAATCATGAGGCAAGAGATTGATTTCTAAATGTGAAATCTATCAGTCTGTTTAGTGATGCGCTGATGCTTTCTTACAATAATGCAGTCCCATTATTAAATGACTCATGGATCTACATCTTCCACATACACATGGTAAATTTTAATCAACGTTCTCTGATAACAAAAGATGCAAGTGAGAATTATTGAATTGAGATTATAAAAAAGAATTTTTATTGCTTGACTATTAAAATCATGCACCGAAACCATAAATAAAATTTAGAAAAAAATCTTAACACTGTACAAGTGTTGACAGCCTATGTTGAGGGGTTGATGAGGCTCCTATAAAGATATATCTCTTTTATCTTGTTTCTCATCTAGTTAGAACTCTGTATCTCAGTTCATATAACGCTAGATGGCCCTGTGAATAAGCTAATTTATAAGTGATGTATAATTCCTGGATCTACCGTCTTCTAAGCCCATACTTCAAAATTAAATAATATATTTATATCACAAATGCTGTTTTTGTTTGTATAGGTAAGTTATTCTACTATCTGTGGAAATGCTTAAGTGTTGAATGTACAGTTCTCTTTTAATGTAAAGGACTCCACTGAGGCATTTAATATCTGGAGCTAACAATGTTTTTGTCTATCTGCCTTTGAGCTTGGACAATGAAATAATACTAGGCCAATGACTTATGGTGAGCTTTAGTTGCTTCATGTGTAAAGAGATAACAAAATTACCTCACATGGTTTGTGTGAACATTAGACAAGGTAATACATTCATAATGCAAAGAACATGCCCGTCATATAAAAAATCCTCACTAAATGTAAACTGCTCTTAATAGCCTGTCTCATACATACACTGCTCTGATGTCAATAATTTAAAGTGGAAAGCATATTAAGTATTAAATAATACTTTTTAAATTACCATTAATAAAGTTACTAAAGTTATAAAATGTCCTGTGCCCAAAGTAATTTAGATGCAAAATCAATGTATTTTTTTCAAATGTATTAACTCATTTTCTTTTTAAGGAAAGAAGACCATAGTGGCTATTGAAATAATATTCATAGTAGTATTCCTCCTTATGAAAAATAATAATCCTACATTCAAAATGAAAAGTTGAGGTTATTGAGAATTTCAACAAAAGAAAGGGGATAGATTTGGGGATCAGATACATGAAATTGATTCCCACCAGAAAAACATGGACTATTAACAATTGATAGAACTTCAAAGAGTAGGCAGTAAACCCCAGAGAGCATACTCAGAATGAGTAATGTTTAACTAACCTCAACTGCTTTTTTGATAGAGTTTTTGCTTTGAGGGAGCTACAAACATTAAATTCAGCATGGTTTGACAGCTTTCCACAAAATTCTCATGAAGGAAGCCGTGAAATGTGATGTGGGTGATAGTCCTTGAGGGTAGACTAATTGCTGATTGAATACTATACTAAGAGAGCATTGATTATAGTTTGAGATCAATCTGGAAAAATGATTCAGAAGAAATCCAAGATTTCAATTCTATATTTTTATCAACAACCTGTATAAAGATAAGGAAGGCTATTTTGTCAATTTTGAGGGAAACAGAACATCATATATTGCAGAATAAGAATTATTTTAAAGTATTGAACAGAAGGAACCAAAAAAAAAATAGAAATTCAACATGTACTTATAAAGTTCTACCTCTAGTTAAATAACAAAGAAAAAGGAGACCAGGAGAGATATGTGACTTTAAGCAGTTTTAATGGGGATAAAAGAGTGGCTCGTTGACCATTAAGGGATCTCAATTACACACACTGCAACTGTCCATATTTAAACCACCTTGGATGGATTCAAGGACCAGTGCTCTCAAAGAGGGAAAATGGTCTATCCCTATGCTTTGTTCCTCACACTGTATCTTTGTATCTAGAGTATCATGTTTATTTCTAACCAAAATTTACAAGGATAATAAAGATTGTATGCAGTTGTGTCTGGTGTTTGCTGGCTTTAAATATATGTTTGTTGAATGGCTACTTGATGGATGAAATAAAGTGAAAGGAAGAAGGAAATAGGAGAGAATAGAAAAAGGATTAAAACGCTAAGGGTGATTATCTTGAAGAAGTAAATTTTCATGGGCAGGAATTTTAACTATTCCTTTGTCTTCCTGGGCTCAATGGGCAGATAGATAGAGAGATTGGTTATTTCCAGAGGCGTGCTAGGAACAATTATTGAGCATTATCAAGAAGCAGAACAAATGAGACATAAAGTCACAGAACAATGGATATTTTCCAATGACGAATGAAGCTGCCTTGGGAATTAATGAGTTGTTGGTAGTGTGCAGAAAGGTGGGCTGACCTTCGGAATAAGAAACTTAAGGGTGAGGAGGCAACCGGAAAAGCCCTGGGCTCTGCCTTCAGTAAGATCACTGTCCAGTTGGCAGACAAACAATTTGCAAACAATTACAAAACACAGAAGTGAATGGCTTTAAGTGAGCTATGGGATCATAGCCAGTTTCCACAGAGGCAGTAACACATGAACTTAAAGGATAAGTAGAATTTAGCGTGTTTGATGACCTTTCTGCGTTTCCTTTGAGAGCATTTGTGCTGCAGTTTCCTCTGCCTAAAAGAACTGTCTCCATGCCCTTCCCTGCTCTGCGACACAGTTCATCTCCATCCCTAACCTCTTCTCTATCTTCTTTCTCTTTGATCTCTTAAGGTATCTTTCAAAACTCCATTCAATTATTCCCTGACCTGCAAACCATGAGCCTCCTTTAACTTTTCTTCTCTCTATTCCCAAAGGTGAGAGGTGAGATTAATCTAAGGCGAGTGTGTTAACCACCACACTGCATTCTTCTACCCGAATGGAAACCAGCTGCCAAAGCTCACTGCAGCATGGTCTGAGAATACCTAAGCGGTGACATTTATATACATCAAAAGAAAGTACACATAAATTTGCATACTTTTAGGAGGTGAGCATGAATGAGAACAGACAAAGTATATTGTCCAGATCTATTCCCTAGAAATCCTGGAACCCGGGATTTCCTTTTTCTCAGACAGCTTTGCTTGGTTTGACGTGAGCGCTGCTGCTTCCTGAATTCAGGTGCAGGTGCTCATTAGCATGAAGGCACATACATCTAGAGAGGATGGTAAATGGAGAACATATGGAAGTGGAAATGTAACCAAAATAAGAGTTCTTTTTGATGATATGCATGACTTAAAAAGTTTCAAAACAAGACAACAAGCTGGTGGATAGCAACATCCTACCTCTCTCATACTGAAATGAAGCCGCCGAGACATTTCCTACTAAGCAATGTGACTGTCTAGTCACTCACTAGACATTTATGAAGTTTACAGTTCACCTGTGGGGTTTCTACAAACCGCCTTGATTAAGGAATTGAATAAGAAATGTTATGTGCTGATTCCTTAAGTTGTATTTTACTGTGTTCTTATGCTTGGTATAAAAGTAAATTTTCAGGCTGCATGATACGCACTGGATTTGAATCCGGTGACAAAGCTGTCAAGGTGCAGAGTGATAGCAGTGTGTAAGTGAATGCGGCTGCCCAGTGAGGCGGAGTATGGAGGTTCAGAGTCAGATTTCCTGAGCTCATCTAGACCCCGAGTTGGCTCACAGATTCATTCATGGGACATCATAAATGAGCACCAAGGCCAGATATTAAAAATGAAAGACTCATAAGAAATTCCCCACCAAGGACAGTTCTTTGGATACCCAGAATCTGATGGAAGGAGAGTTTCACAACTTTTGAGTTTTTAAATAGTGGGAAAGGATAATGGAAGGTAATAATGAATGAAGCTTGTTGGTCACATTCTACAACCAAGGGATTTCTTTTGTCCTGTAAAAGGATGAAATAGAACAAATAAGGCTTTGATACTGGGACCACAGACATCCCATCCTACTCTTGAGATTACCTGTTATCAGTATTTGTATTTTTTTCTCTTTTTGTTTCCTTATAACAACTGACAGCCCCAGAGGTCTACACCTTAAATAATACGTCTCCAAATACAGGGTGTCTGTAAAGTTTACAGATGCTAAACTTGGTGGATGCTAAATCCAATAATTGCCTATTTTAAATGGCAAATGAAGTTTCTGGACACCCTCTATTAGATCAAATACTCCCGCTCATTTTTGCATTTGTCACCCCTTGATTGGAGCAGAGTAAAGTTGATTGATGAGTGGACATGAACATTTTTAGCTACAGTAAAAGAGCTTAAATAAAGTTTCTTTTCTGGATCATGAGAGGTAGATATGTGTAAGGATCTTTATTTAGATATATATAATTTTGACTTCTTATAAACTGCAAATGCAGTACTTTTGCGTGTACTCACATGAAAATTAATCTCTTTTTGAAACCCTTACTATATGATATCATACCCCTTATCTTAATATAGGCCAGAAAAGTATAATGTTGAAGACATTGAAACATTTTACTGTTTCCCCCCTGTATTTAAAGGATTTAGAATATTGGTCTTAGGGATCCATGAGAAACTCCATCTATACCCTTTTTTATTTAAGCAAATACCCATTTATTCCTACATTTTTAAAAGTCAATTCCTCTGCATCTACCTTTATATATATTCCATTTTGATTCAACTTCTTAAAATAGACTTTGCTATAAAACTTTTGAACGGTTTAAGGACATTGCATCTACAATCTTTTTC
Organism: Galagoides demidoff; assembly: GCA_963574575.1. Classification (NCBI taxonomy): domain Eukaryota; kingdom Metazoa; phylum Chordata; class Mammalia; order Primates; family Galagidae; genus Galagoides; species Galagoides demidoff. The sequence continues at coordinate 21,057 of CAUYQV010105888.1, read as the reverse complement.
TTGCTCAAATTTGGTTTGCTCTCTATATCTCAAAGAATCCAAAGAGTTAAATACTATGTCCTCTTTAATGTTATTTTTCTCAATATGTTTAAGTGTTTGAAAGTGTGAAAAATTTACACAAGGACACAGGCACTTTGTTAATATTGTAGGAATGCATTCATCTATGAAATACTTCCTAGAATACATTTATTTCCATCATATTTGGGGCTCATTTCTCTAATAGGCATCTTGAAGGATTATCAGTAGACCTGACTCTAGGCTTAGTTACTACAACCCCACTTTACAGAAAAGTCCACAAAATTATCAGGCACCTCTTCCCTGGGAAAATACTACCCTTCAAAGTCAATGACTAAGGAAGCTTTAGCCATCTCTGCTGAGAAATCACAATGTTGGTTTGTACAGTACAGTAAAGTAATACTGAAAAATATTAGCCGCATGCAACATAGCCTCATGCCTGGCACATTTTGGGGTAGGGTATTGCCAACCCTTAGTCTAAAGGACCTTGTAGTAAATTGAGCATTGGCCCTCACAGAGGATATGTCCATGTAGAATCTGTGAATGTCAACTAACTCGGAAAAAGGAAGGATCTTGGCAGATGTAATTCAACTAAGGATCTCAAGATGAGATCATCCTGGGTTAGGGTGGATGCTAAATCCAATAATTAGATCTTTAGAAGAGAAAGGAAGAGGAGAGGAGAGGAGGCACAGAGAAAGGCCATGTGGAGACAGAGGCAGAGATTGGGGTTATGCTGCCACTGCCATAGGCCAAGTGATGCCTGGAAGAGCTAGCGGGGAGACAGGGAGTGGACTCTCTCCTGAAGCCTCTGAAGGAGCAAGTCCTGCTGACACCTTGGTTTCAGGATTCCAGCCTCCAGAACTGTGGGAGATTAAGTGCCTGTTGTTTAACCTACCCAGATCGCAGTAATTTGTTAAAATAGCTTTAAGAAATCAATACAGAACCAAATTTACCCCAGGGTCAGGGCCCTTTCACTGGTATCTGTGTTGAAAAAGGGAAAGAGACCCAGGTGGAACAGATACTCCACTGCTCAAGGAGAAAACGTTATTATTTGCTGTGTTCCAATGTGAAGTAGGAATTTTATATAAAGTCATTGAAAGAAATGATTGTTTCGAACAATAATGTGAAGAAATATGACTAAACACACTTTCATCCTGTATGTTAAAGGACTGGAAGTTTCAGGCAAGAGACACAAAAGAAAAACAAATACTCAGGATCATAAAGCTTGCAATAACCAATGTAAAAAGTATCTCATATTTCAGGGATTCTGAAATCTTGCCTCTCTTTTTTAAAAAGCTTTCGAAACATGCGCTGAGATGACATGTTCCCTCTATGTTTTGCCGTGCATAATTAGATAATGTGGAGAAATACAAATTTTAATCCATGAAATACTTTTCAAGAAGAGAGAACTATACAGAATATTTATCTTTCCCATTTTGCTTATTGAAATGTTTGTAAAAAGAAACCTTTACACACAAATATGTAAATTTTGACGTTTACGTTATGCTTATGACCATTTCAAATGTTTCTTTAAAAATGTTTATTTTTAACTTTATTTTGTTATCTTACAAAAATTCAACTGACAAACATTCCTATGTGTTTATTAATTTGGTTTGCCTGCTGTTTTTGCTTTCTGTTGCTTAGAACTGACTATGTGAAACTGGATAATTTATAAAGTAATGACATTTATTTTTTACAGTTATGGAGGCTGAGAAGTCCAGGCTTGCAGGGCTGCATTTGGTGAGAGCGTCCTGCTGGTGGGAACTTGGGCAGAGTCCTGAGAAGCTGGAGGGTACTAGTTGCACAGTGAGGGGGCTGCATCAGCCATTAAGCCATGAACAGCTTCACCAATTCCCGAAGCTAGAGCCTTCATGCCCCAGTCACCTCTTGCAGCCCTACCTGCCTCGCTAGGAATTAAATTTCCATGTGAGTTTTTGGAGAGGACAAATATTCAAAATGCCTCTCTGAACCCACCACACATTTAAAATTATAGCACTAAAAGCTACTTTACTTTTAGAAACCATCCATATTCATGAAAATCAAGAATTAAATGCATAGCCATCATGACTTTCATGACAATTTAAATAGAAAATAGGATTTTTAAAGCCAAAGCTACTCCTGTCAAAAATGCAGTTCAACTAACAGATAATGTATTGACCACTAACTATTGAAATAAACATGTTATGGTCATGGCTATTAAGGAGCTTTCTTCCTAAAGTGGCAGAAGTCTATGGAGTTTACCAGGATAACAGTGAGAACTAACCTTTACCAACAACTTATTATATGGAGGTGCTGATTAAGTATTTCACATGGATTATCTCATTTAATCCTAACAAAAATAATAAAACAACTACGTTAGTGAGGCCATGTTATAGATGAGGAAACTGAGTCAGACAGAAGTTAAGTAATCTGCCTAGGTTCTAACAGTGGCAATCTGACTTTTAAGTTTCTACTTTAAGCCATTATACTCTAATGACCCTCCTGCCATCAGTAACCAAAGATTGCAAATAAATGCTTTTATTTTTGTGCGCTAGGAACATAGAGGAGGGAATGATGACTTACTCCAACTTCTGGGAACCTGGAAAGGTTATAGGTACCAAGCTGATTCTATATTAAACTTTGAAAGACAAGGAGAAAGTTTATACATGGATGAAAAAGCATTTCAGCCAAGGAGATTACTCAACAAAATTGGAACACCCATTGAGATCACTTTCCCAGAAGGTTTCTGTACAATTTTAGGGCAGCATAAAAATTTCCACATTCCAATTTTTACCACCTGTTGCCCAGCACCAGGGGGTGGCTAATTTGTCTAGAAATGGTGGAACATTCTCTTTCTGGGGGCAGGATTAGACTTCTAAAACTCTGACTAAGGGTTATAGGACTCAGAGGTTTGGAGGAGAGTATCTGGTCTCCTGTACCATTGCTCTTAAACAGAATTGAGAGAATTAGTAGCTGGAACATCTTGTACTGCACACATAATGCCTCAAATTTAAGTGATTTTTCTGCAGATTCAAAGTCCTGACCCTGCTCAGATTAAGTCAGTGGTTTTGATTGCTAGCACTAAGGCTCAGGAAAACATTACAATTTGAGAAGATGCTTCCATAATTATTGATATGTCTCTAAATTAATGTGTCATTTGCTCTTAACACTGAACGTTTTAAAGTTCTAATTTCCTCTCTCTTCAATTAAGGGTAGAACGTTATGGAACTGTCTTCAAGAGTAAACATGATGATATTGAGAAAGAAAAATCATAGTATCAAGTAGTTTTGGGGATCTTGTAATAAAACACTTTTTCCATTTCAAAGTTTGACAAAGCTCATTGGAGTAACCTTTTTGTATTCAACTTGTACTGAGAGCAGAGCTCCTAACTAAATAACTTCATAGAAATTATCTAAGCCCTCCCATTTATATGGGAGGTAGATATTATTATACTCATTTGGTAGGTCAGGAAACACAATTCTCAAAGAAAACAACTTGCTCCATGTCTTCTAACTCTGTGGCCCTTAACCCCCAGGCTTTGTACCAGGCTCCAGAGCAGGTGGTGAAAGGCAGGTGAGACACCGAAGCTTCATTTGTTTTTATAGCCACTCCCCATCAGTGAGTGTATCACTGTGTGAGCTCTGCTTCCCATCAAATCGGGGTGGCCTTAGATTCATGTAGGTGTGTGAACCTTACTGTAAACTGCATATGTGGACAATCTAAGTGTGTCATGATCTAGTATCTGACAATATAGACTTGAGAGTTAGCATTGAGATAGTAATGCTAACACTTAAATTATCAAAACAATTCCCCCCACCTCCATCTCTGGAAAAATTGTCTTTCATGAAACCAATCCCTGGTGCCCAAAAGGTTCTAACTCATACAGGGTGACTTACAGATTTGAACTCTTTGGGTTTTTTTCTCATATTGAAATTAATGAATATGTTTAGAGCCATTTTGTTCTTCCCCAAATGTTTCCAAGCTAGATGGGAATTAAATGAGACATATGCAAAATTAAGTGAATTATACCTTTTCCTCTTTTATATGCTATGATTATTCAAATGAGTTTACTTTGAACTGATTGACCCAGGACAATTTAGGGATGCAGGATTCCTTTGAAAGGCAGATATGCTATTAAGCTTAGGAAAACACTTAAAAAGTTATTTGATTATGTAAGGCGAGCCTGATTTATGTATAATCTAAACAGGCAAGGTCTAGGGGTGTCCAACCTGTGGCCCACAGGCCACAGGCAGATTATTTTAGTATTATTCATTTGCTTATCTGTGGTGGTGTTGGATATCATGAAATGTGTGCATAGATTTTTTTTTAACTCATCAGCTGACATTAGTATTTAATATGTGACCCAAGCCAACTCTTATTCTTCCAATGTATGGCAGAAAAGAAAAGTGTTGGACACTTCCAGAAAAAAAAGTAAAATATTCTACATAAAAATGTAAAAGGAGTTGAAATCTGGCCTTTTGTGAGGGTTGTGATCCGGGTAGAAAAAATGAAAGAAGTATATGAACTTGGTCAGGGAGTACCGGATTACTGTCTAATAACTCTGATTCTATTATTCAAATTCCAGTCGATTTCTGCTTGTGCTACAATTAGCCTGCACTGCTCCCCAAACTTAATTATTGACAATAATCTGTTATGAGTGATGTTTGGGGTAATTAATGGAGAAGAGATGGACTCTTGCAATTCCAGATAGTGGCAGATATTTGAGTTGGTCTAAAATAAAAAGCATAGAATTTGCGTTATAGCAGTACAGACCAGGCAGCAATATTCTTAGGTAAGGAATTACAGAGGGTTTCACGCAGGACTTGAGAGATGCACAGCATTTGGATTAGCAAAGATTGCTGCAAGAGCTCTTAGTTCAGAGTGAAAATGGCATGGAGGCTGGAAATTTCAATGCATGCTCTGGAAACAAAGGATTCAGCCCAACATAAGTCAGCTAGATACTTAAGTGCAAAGGAAGATATGGGTAGAAAAGAAGGTTGAGGTTAGAGAGGAAAGTTTCCAATGTCAGAATAGAGTTAAAGATTTATTCCATAGTAAACATAGTGCCACTGAATGTTTTGATAAAGGGAGTAAAAGAACCTGGTGGCTGCTGGTAAATGGCCTGGGGCCTAATGGTAAGTATGACAACTTCAGTTTTCAACATGTTAAATTGAATTAAAGGCTGAATTCATGATTGAATATATGGCAGGAGGTGGGAGTTCCCAAGGAGAGATTAAGAGAAATGAAGGGATGTCAGAGATTGAGATTAGGGCATGAATTAGTGGGTTAGAAGTGAAAATTTAAGACAGTAAAGGTCTTCAAACAAGGAGAGTATTTTAGGAACATTTTAGTGATTTAATATCTTATGGAGAATAAAAGCAAAAAAAATCAAAGGAGTATGACTTTCTCATTTGATGAAAGGGTAGAGAAAATGAAGCCATTGTGAAAGATTAAGGAATATACAACATATGGAAAAATGAATTGAAACATTTTAAATTTAAAACATATGCAATTCAAGTCACACCAAGTTGGCCTTAAAATTCTTCTCCCATTTGTATTAAAAAAAAAAAAAACTCTTGCATCCAAAATGCATTTCAGCGAATACAAAAATGGTCGCATGAAACAAAAAATAGCAAAACATCTTCAAAGTCACTATTGCTAAAATCAATTAAATCCTCAAAGAGTGCTCAGAGGACCAGCAGACCCAGCATCATGTGGGAGCCTGTTGGAAAGGCAGAATTTCAGGGCCCATTCTAGGCCTCCTGAATTAGCACCTGCACTTCAATGTGATGCTGGGTGATTCAGTTATTAAAGCTTGAGAAGTTTTGCTGCACAAAATAGTATTTCTTCTATGTATAAGCTTACAGGCATACATGGCCACAGAGAGGTTCAACACGATATACTGATAAAATCCCTGATTCACATTGTGAGATGACACCCAGCTTGTGAGCCTGGATTCTTACTTCCCCGGTCTGCCGCTCTGTACCTGTGAGAAGATCTACTCTCCTCCTTTCAGTTTCTTTGAAAAAAAACCATAAGTCCCATCCAGTTCTATAATTCTGTTATTTTAAATAAAATGTGTTTAGGAGATATTGCCCATGCTCTTTAGAATCTGTGATGTAACCCTGGTATCACGATGGAAAGAGAAACATGAATGGCATGTATTTAAGTAAAAGGAAAAGTGCACAAAGTATGTATCTAGTAGGCACAAAGTAAGGACATAGGAAGGACATTTTTAAGAGTTCTAAGTTTGAGGAGAAATTGCTTTTATTTGTTCCACTAAGTAGTTCAAAGTTTTCTGGAGAGGGTAGTTTCTTCATGTAAAAGAGGGACCTGCAAACCCCTCAGGATGAGAAAGAGTAGATACGGGATGCTTAGTATGGGCAGGTACATTTACATGCTTATCTCCTTTAATCCTCAAAACAAGTTTAAAAGGCAAGCAGCACTGTCATCCCCATTTATAGGTTAGGAACATAGAGGCTTAGCAAAGTTAGTAATTTGTACACAGTAGTACAGCTAAAAAAAGGCTGAACTGAAATCTAACCCTTGTCTAACTTGAAAAACAGAATTTTTGAGTATACTGCTATCAAATAAGATTAGATATAGACATAAAATAATATTAGCTAACATCAATCAGCACCTACTATGCACCAAACACACTTTTAAATGAATAGTTTCAACCCTCACAAACATACTATCAGATAGGTAGTATTACTATTCCTGTATTATTATAGGAGTGCATTGGTCAGCTCAGGTTGTCATAAGAAAATGCCGTGACAAAATGCCATCCAATGGGTAGCTTAAATAGCAGATACCTATTTTGTCAGCTCTAGAGTCTAGAAGTCCAAGATCAAGGTGCCAGCATGCTCAGGTCTGGTGAGGACTCTCTTCCATTGTGCAAACGGCAACCTTCTCGCTGTGTCCTCCTCATTAGAACCTTCCTTAGTGCATGCAAGTAGAGACAGAGGGGAATAAAGAGAGAAGCAGAAGGAAAGAGAGAGGGAGAGGAAGGGAGTGTCTCTTCTTATAAGGCCACCTATCCTATTGAATGAAGACCCTACTATTATGACCTGATTTAAATATAATTACCTCCAAAAGGCCCTGTCTCCAAATACGTATATAGCCACACTGGATGGCGGGAGCAGGGCTTTGAAATATGAATTGTGAGGCAACATAGGTCAGTCTATAGTCATGAAGAATCACTTTATAAGAATTGTTAAATAACTTCTTCACATCCACACAGTGATGCATGATGGAGTTTCAGTTTGAATCAAGGCAAACTGACTCAAGAGACCAAACCCACCACTATATGATGTTTCTTTTAGGATCAACGTACATAAAGGATGTTAACTATGAGACAGCTCTCTCCATTAAAAGTTTCTCTGGTGATATTTATTTAATAAATGAATGCTTTTATTTCTACCTATTTTCCCCAAAAATATCTATTTCCTATTAGTGGAACTATAACAGCATAACACCTTTTTCTTTTCTAAAATCAGTACCACAGACAAATGTAACATGGAAGAAAACAGGTTTAAATGGTGTTGAGTGAGTGCTACTATCTTCTAGTGACAGATTTATTAAATGGTGCCCTTCAGTTATGTCCAGGTTTTTAGAAAACCTATCACTCTACACTATCCTTTACTTCATATCATTGCTAAGGGTCTCTCCACTCAGGTCACTAACAGTGCCAATTAAAGGTGAGATTAAAGACTTTCTGCTCACGAGCTGACAGTGGCACTGGTGTTCCCCTATTAATGGACAGATAATGGGCTGAAAAGAGCTGAAAGCAGGTGCATTTTCTCAAGTCGGCTCTAGTTCTTCCTAGACTTCCAAGCCAACCAGTGGAGCCTGGGAGAAAAGCAGTTGATAAGCTGGAATTTTAGAAAGTGCAACTGAGTCTAAATGATTGACATGTCAAAAGCTATACAATGAATTCCTAATTCCAAGGATATGTCTTACATTATACCAAAACTAAGAGATGAGCATGGGTATACTAATTATCAAGCTGGTCACTCTAATCCTATCTCCTGTGATAACTTGATATATTTCTGCCACTTTGTCAAGGCTAACTATTCTTCACCATGGGTACATAGTCATAAACACCTTTTATATTATGTTTAGATTGTTTCTCCTGTAGTAATGCCTACCCATTCAGACTATCCAGATCTCAGCCTTCAGCCTCCTTCAACTATATTGTGTCTTCTTAAATGTTCTGTTCTCCCTTCAAATTCAATTTTAACTTTAGTCACATATAACTTACATTAATATGCCAGTAGGGAGACTACTAATGGTCACTCACATGTACCTGATTCTTCTTTCTTTCTGAGTACATAAGAAGATTATATTTCCCTTGCCCTTTTTACAGATAAGCAGGGCCATGAGACTAGTTATAGCCAATGAATTGTATATGCAGATAAAGTATGACACTTCTGGATGGGTCACTTAATTATCAGTGTGTAACCACTCATAGCTCTCAGCTACTGGACCCTAAAAACAGATAATGTTCCAGGTAGTAGCTTCCATTAGCCTAGGTCCCCTGGTAAAGATGAATAGGATAGAGACTGCTAAAATACCATGGAAATGCAGTGTGACTAAGAAATAAGCCTTGGTTGTTTAACAACAACAAAGATGAGTGTATGTAGTTGTGTGTGGGGGTTGGGTAAGGGATGTTATTATTGCAGAACCTAGTTTATTCTAACTAATATAGGCTTTCAGATTACGTATGTTATGCTATTAAAGTTCTTTATTTATTTTACACTCAACCAATACTTATCAGACCACCTATTGTGGGACAACCAATGGCCTAGATACTACGGATACAGTGGTGAGCAAAACAGGTGAAATACTTGACTTCCTAATGACTGTAATCTACTGAAAGAGAGAAATACACACCAAAAAAAAAAAAAATACAAAGCTTGAACCAAACTCAGTGCTGTCAAAAAAGGTACATCTGACCTTCCTTGGTGTCAGGGGAGACCTTTCTCAGAAAGAGATTTTTGACCTGAGTTTGAAGATAAATGAAGAGCAATCTAGGCAAAGTCTTGCAGGCAGAGCATACAGCAGTCTAGGTGACTGGAGTCAGTGGGGAGCATACCTCATGTGAAGGAAGGAAGGAAAGCAGTGTGGCGTAATCTAATCACAAAGGGCCTTGTGACCCAGCTCAGGATTGCGGACTTTATTCTGAAGGTAAACAGAAGGGCAGCCCTGGAAGAATTTAAATCCCATCGTAGAAAGAGAGCATCACCATACCCTCACTGTGCTGTGGGGGAGTTCCCTCCCAAGGTCATGTTCTGATGCCCAAACTGTGGCAATAGTCCTTTGGTCTGTCAAAGGACTTATTACTCACACAGGTGGGGAGCCCCGTGACAGGGGTGGAGGACAGCTCTTCGGAAGGAAATCCAGAACAGAGAAAGATAAAGAGCATAGAGTGAGCAGGAGTTCTGTGAAGTCCCTCTGGCCGTACCTGTCTGGTTCCGCATTTGAAAGCAACAGCCTTGTTTCCAGAGGCTTTACATGGTTGAGTTTCTGTTTGTGTATAGTTTTCACAGTTTCATTGGGGCAGGGGTCCAAAATCCCCTCAAGATGACACTTCAGAAGTCATCCCCTCCCTGTATCCTGCCTTCAGTAGGCCCTTCCCACCTGACTCTGGGCACTGACCAAGAGATTATGAGCAAATAGGATAGAGACTAAAGCTTGGGAAGTACTTGCCCTGGGAGGATTGCCCTTTCTTGCAGCTGGAAGATTTTTCCTCAGCTTTTGAACACGCCTGAGCGAGTATCCTGGAGATGGCGAGATAACATGAAGAGAAAGGCCCCAGTTATCCCAGAGGTCCCAGGCTTCACAGATCGGGTCAAGTGGTGGCAGATGAGCCAGGAGAAAAGAATATGTCAAGGCAGGGATGCTAAAAGCATTTAATTCTGCTGAGAGATCCAGGAAAAGAAGAATCAAATAGTTCATTATATTTAGAGCTATTGAGGTTATTGTTTATCATATTAAAAATTACTTTATTAGTGAAATGGGGACAAGACGCAAAGTAGAATAGGTTTAGATGTGAAGAGGACAGGGAGGAAAGAGCTAGTGGGAACAGGCACACCTGGGAAGAGTGGCTTTTCAAGGGAGACAAGAGATGGAGCAGTCATTAGAGCAACGGTTCCCAACTGGGGGCGATTCGCCTACCAGGGGACATCTGGAAATATCCAGAGATATTTTTGATTGTCACGGGTGGTGGAAGGAGGACCACAGAGCTTTCCTGGGTAAAGGATGCTGCTGAAAATCCTACAAAACACAGAATAGCCACAACATCAAGAACTGTCCAGGCCCAAATGTCAAGAGAAACACTAATGCAGCAGTACAAGTGGGAAAGGATGAGGCTTTTCTTTTGTTTGCTTTTAACACAGAAGATACTTGAAAATGTTTTTATTCTCATGGAAAGTATCTAGCTGAGAAGAAGTTAAAGGCCACAGAAGAGAAAGGTGTAATTTTCCATGGGTAAGGGTTATTGTTACCCTTTTTACCGATGAGGATGCCGAGAGGGTAGGTGATTTTCCCAGGTGAGGTCAGTGGTGACCAGATGCTCCACGATGGCCTATTAGACTCCAGGCCAAGTTGCTACAGGAGCTCTTTATCCCTCCATTCTGCCAACAACACCTTTATCCACAGTAAAAACCCCAACCCAACATTGTAGGTATTTCTTCCTCGCTTTTGAAAATCTCTACTCTTCCTCCAAATCCACATTCTCTTTATCAAACCTGTTTTTAGTTTGTTGTTAAGTCTGAGTGTGTCATTGACGGAAGGGGACTTTCACGTGTAGTTTAGGGCTCAGTCCTCTTGGTCCCATCCATAGCCCTTTGGCCTCTGCCCTATGGAAAGCATCATCTACTCTTCAGGAGTCATGCAGGGGTGGGGAACGGGCAGGCCCCTCAACCAAATCCAAACTTCACTGAAAAAAAATCCCTTTTAATAAAACATACAGATTCTGTAAAATTTGCACTCAGTCAGCTTCCTCTCCCCTCCTTGAAATCCTCTCCAATTCCATCCCAGTGACTGATGGCTCAAGTGAGCAGTATAGAAAAATGGGCCAACCCATATGGAAGCTGAACTCTTTCTGTATTCAGTTCTGGCCTCTGACCCATTCTCAGGTGTTCTCTAAGCAATGATGTTGCAGAATTCCGAGCATCACCATCCTGTACTAAGTACCTTAATTGTACAGTAGCAACTGTGCAGTTAGAGGAGTGCCCTGGAAGCACTTACGCGGTACCCCAGGGACGATTACGGTGGACTAAGGGAAGCAAGAAAATGAATGGCAAGTGAGGAAATGCAGGGAGGGAAGGTCACTTGGAGCCAAATGGTGCATTAATATGCTGACGTCGCTGGGTTAGAAACTTTTAAAACCTATACCCATGGGGTTCAGACAGACCCTGAACATGTCCAGGGAATATCTACCTTTCTCCCGAGAAATTTATCTGGGCTCAGGGGAGACTAAAGGAGTGTTAACTTAATGCCATGGGGTAAAGTGTGGAAGATTAGGGGCACTTTATTGCTTTAACAGATTCTGTACCTGAGCTATTTTTAAATCTCTTTGGATGGATTTCACGAGCTCCCTTTCCTACTCATTCCTGTTCCACCTCAGGAAATTCGGCATCAGGATTGCATCGAGGCACGGTTCTTGTTTACTCCCGATGCGATTTCCCTTTCACTCATCGGAAATGCACATCCCCCTCAGCACGATTTGTGAGACAGCCAATCCCTCATGCACTTCGTGTATTTCTCTTTTCCTTCCTATCTTCTTTCCCCTTCTTTCTCCATCTCTTCTTGTTCTCCGTCCTCTCTTCCTCCTTCCTTCCACCTTAGCCTTCTTTTGTCGGTAGTCTTCTCGGGATTTGAACTCAGGTGCATTTGACTCCAAATCCCACAAAGAATATAGACTCCATGAAGTAATGACCCTGCATTATAATGCTATGTGTTAAATTTAAGATATGTTCTCTGATCTACTAAAAAAAAAATAAGTTGAAGTACAAAATTTTCTAGATTATCAAATATATTAATCAGTTGGGAAGAAATATAATTCCACTGTTATTACTTTGCCAAGCTTTGCCGTTGCTTCTTTTGAATGTGCGAGAAGTAGTTGAGTTAATCTCCCCTCATTTCAGTGTATGTGATAGCTCATCACTGGAGCAGAATAAATGGTGGAAATGGCAATTGGCCACAAGCCCTTCTACCACTTTGGCAGGAGCATATTATTTGCTGTTGACTAAAATATTTAGAGATGAAATAATAACATTTTAATCAAGTGCTTTTCATGAAAAATCACTACAAATCTGCCACAAAAATATTGAAAATACTTTGGTTCACAGCCTCGCCTTTTATCACAGAGCTTGACTTACAGGCTGGAGTTTGTTCTGTTCTCCAAAGAGGTTGAGCTTAAAAGAAGAATCCAGTGAAGATCGGGCATCCTTTAATCTTAGAAATTCAGTTCTGTGAAGTGACTCAGACAAAGATACGAACGTTTAGGCACGGAAACCTCACCGTCCCGTTTCTCTTCCTACTCCACAACCATTTTATAGGATTGTTACGTTCATTCTCCTCGCTCCCATTTGTGTGTCATTGATTCTGCCAGAGTCCCTGATAGAACATAAAAACAAGCATCTTCCACGTGGGAACTACATCTCAAAGCCAAGGCCAATGAAATGACGTTGAGGAAAGGTGGCAATGGAAAACGCAGTGGTGAGTAATGTCGAGACTCTGGATAGGCTGATTCTTGGATTTCTTTATTTAGAACATTTCCCACCTGCCGCCTCCCTCAACCATCCCACTTAAAAGAATGACCCACTCTGATCTGGTAAGGTTATTTGCTCCTGTGGGGTTTTTAAGGGCACTTGTGTAACTCTCCGTTATACAGACAGCAGAGAGCCACCACTTGAACACTTAATCACTGCAAAAACTCAAATCTGAGGCTGATGCCTTCATCACACACACACCTCTCGTTTTCAAGTGAAAATGATGAAGAGCAACTCAGCAGATCTTAACGTGTGCTCTGAACAAGCAGACCCAGACCTGAGCTGCTCTCCACACTTCAGACGGGCCCCGGGACATGGGGCAATGTCCTCGTTAGTGATACTCATTCTGGCCACTTTCTCTATCTCTGTTACATCTGCCATCCCAGTGCTGAGGCTCAGACAAGCTGTCCTTTCCACTAGCCTCAAGTCTCAGATAACAAAATTGGCACTGTGGTGGGCCAGCAACCTACACAGACGATGACAGAACATAATAAATGATTTAGAATTAGGACGTTCGCCTGATGAATTCCCATGCTCAGCAATTATTATAGCAATGTTGGGAATCAGCTTGTCATCAAATAGCCAAGGGAGAACACCTTGAATGTGGAATTGTCTTTCACAAGTCAAGAGTGTTGGACCGAAAGATTTTTTCAAGTATCCTGCACTTGTAACATTTGATGTATTGAAGGACACCCATCTTCCTAACTTCACTTAAAGAAAATTATTCAAACCTCAAAGCCATTTGCTGCTACATGTGGCATTGCCAGCCCTTTCTAAGATACAACAACGCTGAAGGGAAGTGCTGTTTGGGGCCAGTCCACTATCAGTCCCACTTGCCCTATGTTACCTACGTGAAAAGCAACCTATGGAAAGCACTCCTTGATCAAATGCTACGTGCACATAGGCAGTCAGGGTTCTTATTTAAATTAATGAGTTATCATTGTGTCTGGACCTGTCATCCACTGTTGCTGTGTATGCTGGGATCTCTTTTCAGTTGTGTGCTACATTTTGGCCCGTGGGGAAGTCTCTTCTCTTTAAACAACTAAGGTCTACAGATTTATAACACAATAGCTTTCCTTGCTTGCTCTTTCTCTCATACCCTGTTGATATGTAACTAACTGAGTTTGGCACTATTGATTAAACAGAAAAGTTGCTTGTTGCTACTGAGATCAGTCTGGAAACTAAGAGTTCCCAGAGGAGTGTCATATGCCAGAACACTTCCAAATTGCTTGTTATGTTATTATTACATTTGGCCATTTTTAAGACATCTTAAAATCTGCCCTCCTCAAGGGAAGGTGACAGCAGTTCTCCCAGCACTTCTGTTTGGGGAGCATTTTGCAATTCTCTGAGTAGCTTCCTGATAGCCCTTGGAAGGCAAGGCTCAGCAAGTTCTTCCCATCTCTCTTATCATATCCTTCATGATCCGTCTAAACAGGAGACGGGTATAGGTGTGCAGGTCAGCAGCAGAAAGCGGGCAGGCTCCTGGAAGGTAGATAGCAGGACTCTAGGTCTTCAGGACAAAGTGATGCAGGCAGTTGTGTAAGTCAGTTACCATCTACTTTCCTGTGCGGATACCTACTTCATCCAGGGTGTCAAGAGAGAACTAAAATCTATAGGATGCGCACACTTGCTGCGGGGAGCTTATCAGTTCTTTAAGTGTGAAATGCAGATACTGAGAAAGAGAAACGTATTACTTTCAAGGACATATTTAAGAGGCAGCCTATTCAGGCAACTGCTTTTCACGGATATGCTAGGTTAACTCTTAAGAGTAGCTCTGAGGGCAATCGAGGTCATTTATAATGCTCAGTACATGAGCCCCCTCTAAAAGAGATGTAGACAACATACCTCAAATATTAGCTTACCAGGAATTTAGTTAACAGACACACTAATGTATTGTGAGTGGAGTGCCTTTATAGAAACGCTGCTATCCAAAACTAAAAATAATTTCCACTCTTGAGATGTCCTACTGGGTTTTTCCTATGGGCACTTGTTATATTCTTGGGATCATATTGTGCCCTGGATTATGTCTGAATTTACATAACAATGAGCTAAATTATAATGGAATTCTTTTGTGATTGAGTGATGGTGTATACCAATTCTATATATGGAGACCAAAGCCGAGGAAAAAAAATTAAATTATTTTCTTCATATTGCAGAAATATAGCTGGAAACCGCATGCTCCTCTCCGGGGAGTTACAGAGGGAGAGGATGGTAGTTGTGCGCTGTGCAATTCTAATTTTGTGCGGAAGATTGTAATGGCTTGCTGTGCTTTCATATTGAACTAGCTGAGGAGAGAATGAGAAATATGGATGAATAACAATTTTAGATCGACTTGCTGTTCTTACATATTGAATTACTGAAGAAAGAATAAGAAATATGGGATAAATAAAATAATTGAAAGATAACTGTTGGGAAATTGAAAGCTCCCAATTAGAAAATGAATGCTGAACTCCTAAAATAGCAGCAGCTCTCACTAGAATCTCTGATTAATGATGAAGTTACTAACCTGTGCTTTTACTCTTGGAGAAATTTGGAAGGCAACATCCTCACTTACGAAAAGTTAACAGCACAAGAAACTATACAATCAGTTGGTAACTAATGAGACAGTTTAGTATAAATGAGAGAATACTGAATTGGAGAAGTCATTCTCTGCATTCTAACCCTGATCAGCCATGAACTACCTTAGAGACAGCAAGTAAGTAACAAGCTCCTTAGGACTCAATTTGTCACCCAGTCACAGCTAACATTTATTGAGTGCTCAGAATGTATGCCAGGCATCTCACAAATATTCTCTCATTTCATCCTCAAACAGAAGCAAAGTAAGTTTCAGTAGCTCCTCCAGGATTATACTACTAGTGCATGGCAGCGGATTGAAACTTGTATTCTCAGATAAGAAAAAGGTCAGCGTAGCATCGGAATGGTACCTACAGACACGTGCACGTGTGCATGTCGGGGACAGGAAGGGGAGAGCATCTGATAGGCTTTCCTGATTGTACTAAAAACTCATGTGATAAAGGAATCACCAAACTTTCTACACATGATAGGTAGACCATTCACATCACATTGCAGTAGAGAGCCCATTTCTTCAGCCTATCTCTGTGACCAAATGGGCCGATTCTCTGGTTCAATCCCTTGCAGTATGATAATGGCAGGCACACATATGCTACTTTCAACAGTAAGAAACAACTTTCCCATAAAAAGTCACCCACTATGTTTTATGTTTTATATTTGAGATGGCATGTGTTACCCACTCACTAAATCCAGCAAACCTGTTCCTGTAGACTTGAAGGAGAGGAATTTTTATGTTCCTTTCCATTTTCCCTCATGTATTTGTAGACACAGTAGAAGACATTTGCATTTTTTTGTGGCTGTTTGTTTGCTTTATATTGGGAAGGCCCATGAAATCATCTAAGCAAATCCACTTCATGGTTACAGTACAAAAGTTGTATTTAATTTATAGATGATTAATAAAACCTTAAACCTATTTCATTCCATTAACATGAGCAGAGTTAAAGCTTCTTGGGGAAGATTTGCAAAATAGTACAGGCCAAGTACAGTACTGGCCTTACAGGATCTGCCCTAAGTGTTATTTGTATTAAGAAATCTTGACGTTTTTGGTTCTTTCTTTGTGACTCACTTAAAAGATTATGCTTTTCTGATTTTTTTCTCTGCATATTTAGTGATATCTTGGGACCAAAGTGACCCATATCTGACCTAAGACCATCAACCCCCAATATGCCCAAGTTTACAGCTCCGTATCTTTAGCCCAGCAGCCAGGCAGTTAGTGCCATCTTTTTGTGAGGAGGGCAGTTAAAATGTAAAAGGGAACTTTCAACTGCGATAGTTATAGGTGATTATATAAATTCATATTAAAAGAATTTATATTTCATAAACAATTTTATTCATTTTATAATTAGGTCCTCAGCAAATGTTTAGAATTGTTATGAAATAGACTGTAAATTTTTTTTCTTTCTTTTTTTTTTTTTTTTGCAGTTTTTGGCCAGGGCTGGGTTTGAACCTGCCACCTCTGGCATATGGGGCTGAAGCCCCACTCCTTTGAGCCACAGGTGCCACCCCAATTTTTTTTTAATGAATAAGTGCATGAACAGAAGGATAGACATACAAATAAAATAGCGTATAATCATGATGAAGGGCTATAGTATTTGAATCAAGAAACAAAGCATGAGATATCACTTAAGACAATCTTGTCTGACTTCTCTCTTGACTGAATCTAAACTCTGGGGTAGATAAGAGCTATATTTTCTATAAAGGCCTGTATTTAGTTAACGATTATTTGATCATTACCCTTCAGCCTTCCTAGCAATTGGATTTTATAATTGAATCTTATTATTATTTTCCTCTCTGTTTCATCTTTGAGTAATTTAAAAATTAAATAGATTTTTAAAGCTCATGCCAGTTATTTGTTAAGAAACAACAGTTAACCCAATATAAGTGCAAATAAAGCAAATATCTTGTCCAGTTCAAAACACTTCTACCAATGGCATAAACTGAGTGGCATAGCACACTGGCATCTTCAAAAGACTCATTGTCAATACCATTAATAGCAATGTCTGAGTTCATACTATGTACCAGGTATGATTCATTCTAAATTCTAAGTATTAATTTATTTAATCCTCATAACCAACCTATATGAGAAGGATAATATTGTGACATTTATATTTTCATGTAACATCAGCTTTAGTGATATATATTGAGGGTAAATAGAAGGAAGGAATAAATAAGAAATAATCCTCTGGGATTATAAGAACTAAAGGAATGATTTTTCTGTGGGTTCAAAGAAACTTACCTTATCCTTTTACATGCACTATCAAGAAAAAATATCAAATACAAAACCTTGGAATTGTTCTTACCAAAACACGTTGCAATTTAGAGGTGTGGTCAAGTGTTATAGAAACAATAATATGGTGACCAACAAGTTTTTATCTTTCCAGACATGGACAGTTAAAAAATTTTCAAAAACACAGCTACCATCTATTGTCACCATCACTTCAAAGGGAAAGACCATTTTCAAACCAAAAATGTGGGAAGAAGATAAGCTTATAATAAAGGTCATTTCCTTGAACTGAACAAATTTAGTTTTGTGAAAGATTCATGATGTTGTCTAATTTCTGACTTCAGAGCCAGCCAATGAAAATTTCACCATGAACTGGCACCAGTCTTTGCCCTGGCATTTGGGAACCACAAACTTCAGGCCATGACAGCTGCATTTATGACAAAATGTTTCTGAAAACAGATGTAACCTAGATTTAGTAGACCTCTACTTTTCTCCTATCTCTACCTAGAGGCCATATTCAACAACTTATTACTTTTTTTCCAAAAATAAATCCAACTCTTAATCGATGGGGATGCCATTTTCTCTCTAAAGTTTGTAAGATTATAGAGAAAGAACTTTACCTCATATATTCCACAGCAAAACTCCATGAAAATGCCCTTTAAATATCTCTGTTCTTCCCTTAAAGACCATCTCAGAATGCCAGATTCTTCATTTCTGCTCTCTCTCTCTCCCCTTTTATATCCACAGCCCGCAGAGTTCTTACCCCTCTCAATACCCCCCATTACTTCTGGCTCTAGCTTTCATGTCTCAATAAAACTTTTACCTGGCATTAGCTAATCCCACCTCTCCCCTACCCCGCCATAGCATACTGTATTTTCCAAAGATGAAGATACAGATCTTCTAATGTTACCTTGTGACTGACGTTCCTCCCTCTGAATCTTGGAGGAGGCTTGTTGTTCGCCCAAGTCATGGCTAAAGCAATGCTCCAGTGATACTCCAAGGCAGGGCAGAAAAGGGGCTCAGCTTTTAACAGGTTGTTTTTCTCTCTGGGGCTGGCTGCTCTTGGCTCTCAGAACAGAAAAAGCTCAAAGTTGTTCCCAGGGAGAGAACACACAGAGAGAAACTGAAGTTTCTAGCCAATAGCAGGCATCAACTACCAGATGTGAAAGATCTTTCAGATGATTCTAGCTTTCCACCTTTGGAGCTCTGCAGCTGAGACCAGTGTAGAAACCAAACATATCCACTTGATCTCTTATTTTTTTTGACACAGAGCCTCACTTTGTCATTCTTGGTAGTATGCTGTGGTGTCATAGCTCACAGCAACCTCAAACTCTTGGGCAAGTTTTTGCCTCAGCCTCCCAAATAGCTGAGACTACAGGCACCCACCATAACACCCGGCTCTTTTAAAAGACAGGGCTTTGCTCTTGCTCAGGCTAGTCTTCAACTCCTAAGCTCAGGTAATCCACCTGCCTCAGATTCCCAGAGTCTAGGATAATAGGCATGAGCCACCACCTCCGGCCCATTTGATCCTTTTTAATTTCTTGACTCACACAAACCATGAGAGATAATAAAATATTATTTCTGTTTTAGGCCACAACATTTTGGGTAATTTGGTATACAAAAATAGATAATTAATACATCCCCTTAGAAAGGAGCTCCACAACCATGCTATTACTCACCCCTTCTCTTTAGAGGAAGGGAGATATTAATGTTCATCTTCTTTGTCAAACTGCTTTTCAAACTATTTAGCAAATAAGTGCAGGTGTCATACAATTGAATATTTAGGCTGGTGCAAAGTAATTGTGGTTTGGGACCATGAATTTTAAATCATTATAACTAGGCTCAAATTCAGCTTTATTAATCAAAATAGGAACCATTCAAATCAACCCATTGTTGCCAATGATAAATCAGTTTGTTTCTTCCCATAGGGTCAAAAAATCTATGCTTCAGGATTTGATGAACTCTTGGGAAGCATTTTCTACATCCTGCTAATTTTGGAAGCATTTTCCCTACAAAAAGTTGTTAAGATGCTTGAAGAAGTGGCAATCGGTTGACAAGAGGTCAGGAGAATAAGGCAGATGAGGCAAAACTTGGTAGCCCAATTCATTCAACTTTTGAAGTGTTGGTTGTGTGACATGTAATTGGGCATTGCTGAGGAGAAGAACCGGGCCCTTTCTGCTGACCTCTGTGCCGCAGGTGTTGGCCATTGTCAGTGCATTGCCTTGATTTGCTGACCACACTCCTTATATGTAATCCCAGTTTTGCCAGGATTCAGAAGGCTGTTTGGGTCAGTCTGGGAGCAGAGCACCAAACAGTGACCATGACCTTCCTTTGGTGCAAGTTAAGCTTTAGGATGTGCTTTAGAGGTTCGTGTTGGTCCAAGCACTGAGCTGTTAGTCCCTGGTTGTGTGACATTCACTTTTTGTCTCTAGTCACAGTCTATTCAAGAAATGATTCATTGTTGTTGGGTAGAATAAGAGAAGATGACACCTGAAAAGGACAACTGTTCGGATTTTCAGTCAGCTCACAAGGCTCCTGCTTAGCGAGCTTTTTCACTGTCACAGATTGTTTCAAATGCCAAAAGACTGTAGAAAGGTTGACATTGAGTTCTTTGCAACTTCTCGTGTACTCGTCCAGAAGATGAGCTCTGACAATGGCTCTTGGCTGGTCATTGTCGACTTCCGATGGTGGCCACTATACTCTTCATCTCCAAGGCTCTCATCTCCTTTACAAAAACTTCTTGAATCACCACTGCACCGTGCGTTCATTAGCAGATCTTGGGCCAAATGCACTGTTGATACTGCAAGTGGTCTCCGCTGCTTTATGTCTCATTTTGAACTCGAGTAAGAAAATCACTCAAATGGGCTTTGTGTCTAACATCATTTCCATAGTTGAAAATAAGTATACAATAGAAAGCAAGTAATAAGTCATTAGTAAAAAAAACCCATAAAGTGAGAAATACACATTAAAATGATGTATAGCATAACCACATTTATTTAAAAATGTATTCCAGTAAAAAACAACAAATGTCGACAAGGTGAAAACCACAATTACTTTTGCACCAACCTGATATTAAGGCAATGTTTGTTCTAGTTGCTTTTACAGAAATGTTTAAAACTCTTTAAGAAATGCTCTAATGTTTATATGAGACACATGAGGTTTAGAGTCATATTTTACCTATTCAGAGGAGAGACTATGCAAGTATTAATGACATGTTGCTAATTAAGTGCATCAAAAATATTAATTTGTGGCTTGGCACCTGTGGCTCAATCGGCTAAGGCGCCAGCCACGTACACCTAAGGCGGCGGGTTCGAATCCCCAGCCCGGGCCCGCCAAACAACAATGACGGCTGCAACCAAAAAATGGCCAGGCGTTGTGGCGGGCGCCTGTAGTCCCAGCTACTTGGGAGGCAGAGGCAGGAGACTCGCTTGAGCCCAGGAGTTGGAGGTTGCTATGAGCTGTGATGCCATGGCACTCTACCCAGGGGGA